>JAQZBX010066427.1:0-16116 GCA_029593785.1 Cabassous unicinctus
CACAATCCCAGTGCCCTTAAATAAACCTATTTGGAGAGGGAGATGGAACAGGTCTGTATTCTTTTGTGGGATTATTTGAGCTCTGTTTTTGCTCCCCAAGGAAGTGATATTGACATCATGCTAAAGATATAAAGATTTAGAAAGTTTGTAACCATGGACCTCAACAATACTGCACACAGCTTTCTCCCACTAAATCAAGAAACTGTGGCTCTGTGCAAGGTGGTGCTACAAAACTGCATGGTCAACTCTTCTGTTCTTCCATTCGAACCTATAATTAGTACTAGAGTTGGTAGGTGTACGTCCAAGAGACTTAAATCTGGGATGTCCATCTGGGAGATCCAGCAGGGCCCTGAACACCTACTCTCCAGTTCAATGGATACACCCAGGACAAGTAACGGGGAGGAGATGCTGGACAAACAACATACCAAGGAACCAAGAGTGCCTACAACTGCAAGCAAGAGAGTCCCATCTATTGGATGTATGGGATCAAAGCCCCCCTCAATTAATAGTGGAGTGGGAATCACCATCCCAGAGTCCTCAAGATTGGGAGACGAACTATGGGCTGAAATAAACTTACTAGTATTCTACTATAGACTACTTATGATTCTAGCAATGGAAGAAATACCATTGTTGTGGAGGCAGTGACCCATGGATGTTCTGGGGTTAGAGAGAGGGAAAAACAGGTTTAATAGGGAGGGCATTTTTGGGACTTGGGAATCATCTGAATGACATTACAATGACAGATACAGGCCATTATATATCCGGCCATAACCTCCAGAGTCAAATGGGAAAGAGCATAAACTACAATGTAAACTATAATCCATGCTTAGTGGCAATGCTCCAAAGTGTGTTTATCAATTGCAATGAATGTACCACACTGATGAAAGATGTTGCTAAGGTGAGAAAATGTGGGAAGGGTGGGGAGTGGGGCATATGGGAATCCCCTATATATTCTCTGTAACATTTATGTAATCAAAGTATCTTTTAAAAAATAAAAAAAGTGGGGATAAAAAAAACAAAACTGCATGGTCCTGAATATTCTCACTGCAGCTCAAGGGGGAATGTATGCCTTAATAAAAACTGAGTGTTGTGTCTACAGTCTAGATAAAAAAAACAAAGTGAAAAAGTCCTTTGCTCACCTGCAAAAACAACTGCAAATCATAGGTCAAATGGATGATAACTCCTGGTGGTGCCAAATGAAGGCTTGGTTCTCAGGGTGGGGTTGCAGTTGGAAAACACTATTGATAGGCCTTCTACGTATTTTGGCAATTGGACTTATTCTATTGTTGATGCTGGTTTTGTCTCCAATGCTCCTTAAAAATGGGGAAAACCGTTTTACAAGCTTTACCTCCACCCTGCCCTTGGCCCAGGGACACCTGCTCAGATGGTGGGTTTTGCAATACATACAGCATCTCCTACCTGACCAAGGATTGAATTCACCCCTGCCCTCCTCCTCAGACATCCCTCCCTCTAACCCTAGAGGCACAAGGAGCTTTGGCTGCTCTAACCTGAGTGCAGCCCGCCCAGAGCACATCTTTTTTTGAGAAAAGAGCACATACCAAGATGTTTTCCCAATACTTGCACATAGGCCCCTGGCACTTAGCCACCTTTGTTCCTCAACCATATATAATCTATAAGTGACTGTCATAGGCATGGACATACTCGATTGAACTTCTTGCCATCTCACTGTCTGTCACAAGGTAGCTGCAGCACTCTATAAATTCTCCTAATAAATGCTTTTGGACTGATCACCCTGGGATGTAGTGCCTCTTTCTTTGGAATTTCAACAAGCCTGGCTATAGGTGGCTTGGGTCAGTCCTGGATGGGTCTTCCCCTATTTCTTCATTTGTTGGTTTAGTGGAATCGAACAAAGAGTGGAACAGGAATAAACAAATATATCAATAGAACAGACTTGAGAGTTCAGTGCAGTGGGGAAAAAAGATGGTCTTTTCAAACAAATGGATCGATGTCAATAGATAACCATATGGGGGAGGGGGAGAAGCTTGATCCTTCAATTACACCATTCACAATATATTTTTTATGAATTTCAAATCTGAATATGAAAGACTTTTTAAAAGTTTCCAGTAGAAAATATCAAAGAATAAATTTACCTAGGAAAAGGCAAAAATTTGTGTAAAAGGACAAAAAGAGGACTAAAAACATTAAATTGGAATACATTAAAATTAAGATTTTCTGTGCAAAAGATACTTTTAAGAGAGTAAAATGGCAAGCCACGGTATGTGCAATACTTAATCTGATAAAGGCATTTTATCAAGAATATACAAATACCACCTACAAATTAATAAGACAAAGGCTGGCAATCCAATAGAAAAATGGGCAAAAGACTTGAGATGTCACAGGAAAGTGAATCTGAATAGCCAATAAACACATAAAAAGCCTATTTGTCATCAAGGAAATGCAATTAAAACACAATGCACTACTACACATCTACTATAATGGCTAAAATGAAAAGGCAAACAATACCTACATTGGTAAGGATATGGAGAAACTGCAAGTCTCATACACTACTAAGAATATAAATTGAAGCAACTATTTTGGAAAACAATGGCAGAATCTACTAAAGCTGAATATATGTATACCATATGACCAAGCAATCTTACTCTTGGTATATGCCCTACAGAAATGGGTCCATATGTTCATCAAAAGGCATGTACTAGAATGTTCATAGCAGCACTATTTGTCAGAGCCAAGAATTGAAAGCTCTCCAATGCTCGTCAACAGCAGAGCATACAGCAGAAAACTACAGTGCACAAATAAGCACAATCAGGATGATTCTCAGAAACAAAATGTTAAACAAAAGAAGTCATGCATGGAAGAAAATACATGTGATTTTATTTATACCCAATGAGCAAAATTAGCTCAGGACTCAAAGTAAAAATCAGCAGGAGACTGAGAAAGTAAAAATCATCCCTGTTATCTATGATTATCTGTTAGCTGATAACACAGATAAAGTCAGCTGCAAGGTTAACAGAAAACATTTCTCCCAAGGTCATGCTGCAGATGTGAAGGTCATAACTACTCTCTTCCTTGAGTTACTACAGCTTTTTTCACTAATGATGCCCAGTTCTGCTTTGCTAACCTCATCTGCCAAACATTACTGAGCTACCTCGTTACTAAGCTGCCCATACCTCATGATAGCAACCAATTTAGAACTGATCCTCACTTTCCCTAACTTCTCCTTGGAATTATTCAACTCCAGCCTAAGCCTTTCTAAAGCCTCTCCCTACCAAGATCCGCTCACGGTTTCTCTGTTATGCCCTCCCTTGTTGTAGCAAGCCAATAAGCCAACATTTGTTGGACTAAAGTTTCTCCTTGTTGGTATTTGACTGTTGGGATTTAATAACATATCAAAAACAGACAAAAACAGTCCATTGGGTTAGAAGTCAGAATAACAGTTACTAATGGAGGGGTCAGGGACTGGGAGGGGGCCCAAAACTGGCTTCTGTGAAGTTAGTAATACTGTATTTCTTGAATTAAGTGGTAGCTATACAGGTGTACTCACTTTGTAACTCTTCATTGACCTGTACACTTACAATTTGGGAACTTTTCTCTATGCATGGTATACTTCAATTAAAAGCTTATTTTAAAAAAACTAAAAAGCAAACAACAAAAACAGTCTTTCCACTTCTGTGTCCACTGAGTCTTATTCACAAGAGTTTGCCCTTTACCTTCTGGCAAACACCTGCTTACCATCGAGTTATAGATAGTAGGGTCACTAGACGCTTCATCTCCTACAATCCAGGGGATCAAGTCTTTGCAGTGAGCTTCCTCCTGGGGCTTTTGCAAACACATTAGCCCATAACACATGGTTGGACTTTCTTTTACCACTTGTGCTGAACAATTCTTCCTGTTCTTGGTACAGTTCTTAATTTTTCTGGAGCAATCTGAATTAGTTTCCAGTGCTTAACCTTCCTTACCTGCACAAATACAAAGTTACCTATAATTTTCTTGCAGCAATGTTTAATAGACAAAAACACCTCCTCATAGAGAAATAGATATATATTGTATATCCATATATATTGTAATAGTCATATATAGGAAACAGACTCTCAACTATACATCCATAGCCAAAAATAGGTTCTACAGTTTTCAACTAAAAACTGTAAGTGTTTAGGCTTTGAGTTTTTAGAGATAAAGCTAGCCCTGGCTAAAGAGAAGTCATAAGCAAAGGCCTGCATGAGAAACAGGCTTTGCTCAAGACTTAGCCATTAGATCCATTTAGCAGTCATGTAAAGAAAAAGAGGCAAGGCTTAGAAGATAAGTTGGCAAGGGAAAAGAGGGCCCCAATGCCAAGGTGAAGAGCTCCTGGTTCTGAAACCTAATATGGTGGAGGACAAGGAGCAGCAGGGGAATCCAGTAACTCAGAAAAAAAATGTATAACAGCTTTATTGATTCATTAGGAAAAAAAATGAAAGCTACAACATAACCCACATCCTTCCCCCTGGACTAACTCCCTTAGCACATAAGCACCAATAAATATTGGTTTTCCTCAAAGTCCAAGGATAATTTTGCAATGATTTCTCCCGGATATAAGATTTCATGTCCCCACACATTAGGAAAATAAGTCAGAATGTATGCTGCACTATGTGACCTTGCCTATCAGGACAACCCCGAGTCCTATATTGTATCTGTGTCTGAGAAGAGGAATGCTGGGTGGGGGATGTGACTCCATCAGTTCTTGAAATTTAACTTGCACAACAATAAAATAGTAATTTAATAAAATGGCAGCAGTGATAGGCCCCACAGAGATGATGTATGTCACGTTACCCCTACAGAGTTGCAGTTGTAAGGGAATGGGGACTAGAGAGCTGTCCCTTCTAAAACTGTTCAACTCTTTAACTGAATGAACATTTAGATTTCAGTCAGGAGCACTGCACAGCGACCCTGACGTTGTTCCAGAGGCAGCCAGGGATGAATGGACCCACCAGTGTTCTCAGTAGCCCAGACAGCTGTGGCAGCAGAAGGCACTCTTCTCTGGAATCTCCTGTGCCAGTTTCTGCCTCTGAGATTATGTCTAGAATCTTTGATGGGGAGGCACCTAGCCATCCTGCGGTTGAGATCATCATGGGTTTTGCAGCCAATATGAACCTGCTCCTGGGTCTGCGGAAGTGGTTTCAAAAGCTCCAGAAAAGGCAATTCCTTCATGATTCCAAAGACCGCAAGGGCTGCCCCAAATTCTGCAGCTGAGAGGGTGGAGATGTTCATGTGTGTGGGTTTATGTATCTGGAGCCAGGTATCCAAAAGGACTGTAATGTAGGGACTATCATGACATTATTGTGTCAGATTGGCAAAGTTAGCAGCTGCCTTCCCCCGCCAGGCTCAGTGTTGACCACCACTGCCCTGGTGGGGAGGATGATGGGTCTGCAACCCTCGTGGCTGCTGGCTGGCTGAGCTGAGCTGCTGTGGATACTGGAACGTGGGCAGATAGGCCTGCAGCATCTGTGACTGCTGTCCATCCAAGTCAGGCTGCTGCTGCTGCTGCTGCTGCTGCTGGTAAGTGGGCTGGTGGACCTGCAGCATCTGCCCCTGCTGCCCTCTCAGGCCAGGCTGCAGTACCTGGGGCTGCTGTGAATACTGGAATGTGGGCATATAGGCCTGCAACACCTGCCCCTGCTGCCCTCCCTGGCCAGGTCGTAGTACCTGGGGCTGCTGTGAATACTGGTATGTGGGCAGATAGACCTGCAGCATCTGTGGCTGCTGCCCTCCCTGAGCGGGCTGTTGCTGAGGATACTGGAATGTGGGCAGATAGGCCTGCAGTGTCTGCCCCTGCTGCCCACCCTGGCCAGGCCGTAATACCTGGGGCTGCTGTGAATACTGGTATGTGGGCAGATAGACCTGCAGCATCTGTGGCTGCTGCCCTCCCTGAGCGGGCTGTTGCTGAGGATACTGGAATGTGGGCAGATAGGCCTGCAGGGTCTGTCCCTGCTGCTCTCCCTGGCCAGGCTGCTGCCCCTGGGATGAAACATGTTGCTGAAGTATCCTCCTGAGACTCTGATCTAAGAGCATCTTCCAGTTGGGAACAACATGTCCAAGCAGCCAACGGAGCAGCTTTCTCATTTCTGACTGTGGATCTCTCAGGCCAAGAAGTATCTCCTGGGGATTCTTTGGGCGTTGGGATTTTAGAAAACTTTGTAGAAGTGCCTTGAGCGTTGGGTTCAATAGTTGTTCCCATTCAGGACATTCCCGCAACAACTGCTGCATGAGTCTGCAGTCAAGTTGCTGGCACAGCCCTATGTCTTCCCTGTAGGAGTCAGCCAGTGACCTAAGAGGGGTCTGTCCTGGGGTAGGATTTTGTTCCCTATTCCCCCATCCCCAAGACTCTTCACTTGGAGAAAATGCTGAAGGTGTGGAAGTAGATTGAGGCTGTAGTTGGGTAGTTGGCCTGCCGGTGTAAAATGGTGAACTGGGCAAGGCCAAAGAAGGTCCCAAGCTTGCCCTGGACATCACTGATGGACTCAGGTCCATGTTCATGCTCCTGACTTCAGGGTACCCTGAGCTGGACCCTTGCCCAGGAACATCTGTCCTCCTAGCAGGGCGGAAGGCAGGAGGCTGGTCATCAGGGGTGCTCAGAACAGGTTCTTCTTGTCCTTGGTCCTGGTTCTGTCCCCAGGAGGCCATTGCTTCTTTCCTTGCCTGTGTCAAGCTCTTCAATCTGAAGCCAAACCCAAGTGGGGGAATAGGAAGAGAGTGTTAATTTACTTACTATGTCAGCCTCATCAACGTCTTATCATGAAATAAGGAGCATTTTCTTAAGCACAATCTCAGCATGGTGGCCTCCTAAGGCTGGATACATAGCACAGATTCTCACCCCCATATGCAGGGATCTGCACAGGCTTGCCCGGTTCTGCCTTCTCGGAATGATCTTATAGGCTCCCAGACACCGCCCTCAACTTAACACTTCCTCACACCTACATGCCTTGACTGAAGCCCCCCACCACCACACAGCCTAATGTGCCCTTCCCACAATATCTTCCCCATCTTGACAACCCTTTTTCACCTTCCAAGACACAGGTGAAAGGCAATCTTGTATTTGTAGAAATACCCATTTCTAGGATGACATCCTTGTATTCACCTATACCTCACCTGTGGGAGAGCGCATACTGGATACCAGTAGACTGTGAGCAAAGGCAAAGTCTAAAGCAGTGGTCCTCACGTGTTGATTTTCATCAGAATCACCTGGGACACTAGGGCAGCGAGGCCCAGGTTTACTGACACAGGCCTCGGTATTTTTAACCAAGCTCCCCAGGTGATTCTGAGAACAGCCAATCTAAAGTCTCAAAACATAGGCTTCAAGTCCTGTTCTTAAATTTGTCAGCTGTGTGGCCCTGGAGACATCTACAATCTCTTAGAACTTCACTTTCCTCACTTTCCTCAAGGAAAAAAAAATGTGGGGATGGTGAAACATATCCTGTATTTCTTACTGGCTATTAAAGGTGAACCGGGGGCGGGAAGGGGGTGGGGAACGACTTTACAGCCAGAAGGGTGCTGTGCAAATGTATTTTTATCCTGTTAAGAGAGATAAGCAAGTGAGACACCAGCAGAGAAGCTTAGTATCACTGCTTGTCCCCATGTCAGGAATATCCTCTTCCTTGACCAATATGTGATGTTCAGAAGAACATTCATAGGAAAGCATTTAGGGCCAGAAAGAATTTGATCCATACAAACTGGCTAACTTGTTTTAAAAAGGCATATTTGATACACCAAGCAATTTCAATTTTTAATGGTCACAACAATCCTGATTTGGAGCATTATCTGCCTAAGGAGCTGATGGATTAACTCATGTGTCCAAGTCATACCACAGTGTAGAAGCAAAGGAAATACAGCATTGCTATCCCCTCCTGCTCTGAGAGTGGAGTGAATACTGACTGTCCCCTCAGCCCTCACCATATGTAAGGCAGAAGGACAAGAAAGCTAGAGGGCAGGCTATGTGACACAGGAAATAGGCTCCTGTTTTGCATCCTGGTACATGAGAGCCCCTCAAAGAGAACAGAGCGGTGTCAGGCCGGACCTACCCCGTCGATGCCCACCTGGGAACCCAGTACTCTCACCTCCAGGTGTCCATACCCAGGGACTATCTGCAAGTAGGCAACCAAGATGCCAGGCACTTGCTGGGGTTTTCATACCTTTTTCAAACCTGCTAAGAACAAGCAGCTCATCTTGCAGCCTCCTTCCCAGACACCTAGTGAATCTCTATGTCTGTTTTTCTTCCTGTCAATTTTTGTAATTTTAGTTACAAAGAACACAGATTCAAGTCAACTCCTTGCTGCATCAGACAGAGGCCCTTCTTTGTCAGCATATGCTGTGGACTTACCCAGGGGCAGGCAGGGGTGATGCTGAAGGACTCCCAGGGTCACTGCCCCCCTCCACTCATAGTCTGCAGGGCCTTCTTCTCGCTGCCCCCTTGAATCATCTGGAGAGGTTTTTTGTTTTTTTTGTTTTAACTGAACCTGAACTTCCAGAGATGATTTTCATGTACTCTGAAGATTACAAAGCATTCTCTGGACGGCAACTAGCCAGACACCACATGTAAAAAGTCAATCTAACAACATGTCCCTGCAGCCAGCGAGTGAGGCAGGGCAGAAATGTGTCCCAGAAAACACAATTTTCAATGAAGCAACGTCTCCTTGTCTCCTTCCCACAGACTCCTTCCTCCATGCAGAGCCCTGGGCTTTTTATAGGTTGAATTTTCACAATCGGCTATTTAAATCACCTGGAACTGACTTTGGACCATGAGGTGAGGCTCCCAATTAAACTGTTTTCCAAATAACATTTCCTGCCTGTAAAATCAGAAAAACTACCACCACCACCAATTCTAGTAACAATTAGTGGCAAACTGAAGTGAAGCAAGTAGCCCTTGCTAATGGAAGTATAAGTTGGTACACCCTTTTCCTGAAAGCCATTCGATTTAAGGTCATTTGTCAGAAAATAGATATTACCCTCTGATCTTGCAAATCTCCCAGGCAATCTATCTTACAGGAATCACTCTCTACAAAGCAGTGGGTCTCAAAAATAGGGTCCAAAACCATCAGCATCACCTGAGAAGGCATTAGAAATGCACATTCTTGGGCCCCAGCCCAGGCCTTCTGAATCAGAGCCTCCGGGGATGGGGCCCAATGTGCTGAGCTTTACCAAGCCCTCCAGGTGACTCTGTAGCACACTCGCGTTTGGGAACCACTGCTATAGTATCATGTACTCAAACATGGTTGCCCGTTGGTATTACTTGTGCCCCTGAAGAAAATCTCCCGAGAGACCTTCGATTTCATTGGCAAAGCTCCCAAAGTGATTCAAAGGTGCAGTCACGTTAAAGAAGTTTTCCAAGGAAGGAGAGCTCTAGCACAAGCTCCCCGTGCTGAATTTTCTGTTTTTGTCAAGTGAGGAAAATGTGGATGCAGCCTAAATGCTCAAATTTAAAGTCCATGTATAGCCATTCAAAGCGGAAATTAAAAGATTATATGGAAAACTGGAAAATTTTTCTGATTCTATGCAATTAATTATGCATATTTAAATCCGGTATTACCTAGAGAGAAAAACCAGAATGAAAGGAAATACACAAAAATGTTAATTGTGCTTGTGTGTTGTAAAATTTTTTTTCTATTTATCTGTATTTCTCAAAAGCTTTTGAATGTGCCAATATTTTGAATAAAGACCACTTTATGATTTTTTAAAAATGTACTTGATGATATCAGTATTTTTTTGAAGTAGCATCTCCTAAGATATCGTCAATAAATGAATGGACAAAGAGATTCAGGGGCACTGAAACTCCATTAAGTTTTTAAGGTGTAATTTCAGAAGAGCAAGATGATATTGGTATATGGTACCACACAAGTTAATAAAGCTTTTTCCTAATTAAGTATGTTAATCAGGATGAAACTGAAACCTAAATCAGTATTAGCTCTCAAAGGGAATGGGGATGATCTGATTGAGAATATAGATAAAGAGCAATAAATTGATAGGTAAGAATTCCTGAATCAAGATGGCCTTGAATCTTTCAGACCAGGCTGAGAGAGGGCCAGGAGAGAGGGAAGAGAGAGATTTATGTTTGTTTGACTCTTTGGAAAATGCCTATTGAACATTTTGTTTCAAATTGTTACAGAGAATCAAACTGAATTTAAGGTGTTTCTTTCTTTTTTTTTTTTTAGGAGGCACCGGGGATCGAACCCAGGACCTTGTACATGGGAAGCAGGCACTCAACCACTTGAGCTACATCCGCTCCCCTAAGGTGTTTCTTGATATGTTGAACTCACCCTACAGAAGGTGATCAGAACAGGCAAACTCTTGAATGCTTTCAAGGAATAAACCAATAGAAGTAGATGGGTAGAATTCCACTAAAAGCATAATTTGAACAATTAAAAAAAGAGATTACATAAGCAGTAGAAGCAGTAGACACATATAACTACTTTGGGACAGAAGGCTTCCAGTTATATGGGAGTAAATTTAATTTCTCCAATCATTTCAAAGCCTATAATGTGATAAATATGTAAGATTATTTTACTTGAAAAATAATTCATCTGTTTTTGTTCTCTTCAATAAAATCTGCTTGGTACCTCAAAATGCTGGAATCTTGTGTTTCTTGCAGCCTGAACCCAGGCTTTCTATATTTCCACTATTCGAGGATCATTTTCAGCAAATTGTACTGAGTCTCTGGAATCAGGCAGTCTTGTCAGAATCCTGCCCAAATATTCAGGTTTCTTTATAATAGCTTCATTAAATTACAATGTACATACCATAAAATTCACCCTTTGAAAATATACAAATTAGTGTTTTTGGTATATTTTGTGCAACCACCACCACTAATTTTAGAACATTTTTATCCCCCCAAAAAGAACCCATTACCACTCACTTCCCATTCTTCGTCCCCAGCCCCAGGCAATCACTAACCTGTTTTTGTCTCTATAGATTCATCTGTTACAGACATTTCATATAAATGGAATCATACAATATGTGGTATTTTGTGTGGCTTCTCCATTTCATATATTTTCAAGGTTCATGTATGTTACAAGCATGTATCAATACTTCATTCCTTTTATATGGCCTAATAATATTCCATTTTATATATACACTACATTTTGTTTATCCATAAATGACAGACATTTACTATTTTCATTTTTTGGCTATTATGACATGGGTAGGACATTGTGTTATCATCAAACATATGCACACATATTAGACATATATTATCAATTCTCTTGGGTGAATCCTAGGAGTAATAATGGCTAGGTCATATAGTAACTGTATGTTGAACTTTTTGAGGAACTGCCAGATTGCTCTCCAATGCATTTTACATTCCCATTAGCAAGGTATGAGAGTCCAATTTCTCAACATCTTCGCCAACAATTATTGTCCATCTTTTTTATTCTAGTCATCCTAGGGCGTGTCAAGTGACATACTAGAGATTTCATTCTTTATGGGGCACTAATAGCTCATGAGACTTCTACATATCTGGGGTGGGAAGAAATTCTTCACCACCAAACCCCCTAAGTGAATGCTAAGTCAAAAAAGAAAATCCCCTCAAAAATATATACCTCCCTCTTTATGGTAGATGTTTTCTCACTAAACAACAATAGGACCCCAAGTACATTAAAGAGGGAAAAAGAGAGAGGGTCTGGTCTACATACAGACCTAGGATTCAGGTCTGCAGGGAGGCATCTTCTCCAACACATCAATCAATAGGACACTGGCATTTCTGTGCTCGTCTATACTAATCAGACTGCTTGTATGAGTTTGGGGAATTCTGAGAGTATTGGTAAATCTACTTTGTTTTAGTAGAGTGATTAACATCACTGTACTTTTATTTTGCATGGATATGTAGGGGACAGGGAGAGAAGCTTCCAGCAGCTACTTTAAAAACAAGATGCACACAACAAATTCATTGACACTTTCCTGAACATCTTGTGATGTGTGATCTGTGGGGGAGAAAAGGGGAACATGCATAAAGACCAAGGGTCCTCATAGAATTTCTAAATAATGAAGTTCAGATGGAATTAGGTTGGTGTAAAAAGGAGAAAAAAGGGTGCCTACATTCCAGGCATGAGAAAGGACACCAGAATCAGATCAACATATCAATGACTCCCAGCATTTTTAATGTCATGACACCCATTGGAAACTATAATACAGGCATACCTCATTTTATTGCAGCTCACTTTATTGCCCTACACAGATATTGTGTTGTTAACAAATCCAAGGCGTGCGGCAACCCTATGTCAAACAAGTCTACCAGCACCATTTTTCCAACAGCATGAGCTCATTTTGTGCCTCTCTGTCACATTTTGGTAATTCTTGCAATACTTCAAACATTTTCATTATTATTTTATCTGTTTGGTGATCTGTGATCAGAGATCTTTGCTGTTACTATTGTAATTATTTTGGGGCACAACAAACCGCAACCAAGTAAGATGGGGAGCTTAATAAATATTGTGTGTATTCTGAATGTTCCACTGACCGGTTGTTCCCCTGTCTCTCTCCCTCTCATCAGTCCTCCCTATTGCCTGACCACAACAATATTGAAATTATGCCAATTAATAACCCTACAATGGCACCTAAGTGTTCACATGAAAGGAAGAGTCACACATCTTTCAACTTAAATCAAAAGCTAGAAATGATTAAGCTTTATGAGGAAGGCAAATCAAAAGCCGAGATAATATTCATTATTTTTAAAATTATATTTATTATATTATTTGCCTATTAATTGTACTCAGTTATTTTGTTGGCTTTAATTTTGAAGAAGTTTTGGATCACAGAAGGGTTACAACTGTGGCAGGGGAGGATCATTGGTGCGGGGTGTCAGAGATGGGGGATGCACAGGAGGAGGTTCACCCGGGGCATACCTATAAATCATATGAATGTGTTCAAGTGTTCATGAGGCATTGTCACAGTGGGTGGATAGTCACACAATAGCCAAAGGAATATTGAGTTCCCATCCTGGAAAGCTCTGCCACATTTTCTAATGGGACAACAAGAATCCCCTGAGTACAGGGGCAGTGACTTGTGAAGGAGGATGGACTATTGACGGGCCCTTGATATTGATGACTGTACTTATGATCCTTTATTTTTGAAATTGAAACTTAGCCTAGTATTATAGGGTGCCTAAAAGTTACCTCCTGAGAGCCTCCTTGTTGCTCAAATGGGGTCATTCTCTAAGCCAAACTCAGCATATAAATACATTACCTTCCCCCCAGCATGGGACATGACTCCCAGGGATAAGCCTCCCTGGCACTGAGTGATTACTACCAAGCACCAACTAGGAATGCAACTGGAAAAAGACCTTGACCAAAAGGGGGAAAGGGTAAAGACAAATGAGTTTATAAGGCTAAAAGACTTCAAAATGAGTGCAGAAGTTACATTTATGCACATCTCAGCAGGAACTCACTGACTGCCAAAGTAAATGTTCCCTCAACTAGCAGGACTCCTGAGGGCTCTGGAGACATCCAGACACTATAGGCAGGGCAGACAGGTCAGGAGTTTGGCACCCTGCCAGTGAACCCTACTTTGGAATTTATGCTCCCCAGTGCGACAGAGTTGGACTCAGTGGTGGTTAACTTACACATAGCTTTTCTGCCCCTTCTATTTGAACCTATAGTTAGTACTAGAGTTGACAGGTATATGTCCAAGAGACTTAAAATCTTTGGGCTGTCCATGTACCAGGTGGGCCCTGAATCTCAACAGACTTGCAACACCTACTCTCCAGTTCATTATACTCACCCAGGACAACTATCAAGGAGATGATAATTGACAATGACCATCTCAAGGAACAGAGAGAGTCTGCAACAGCAAGCAAGATGGTCCCGTCTATCTGCCCCATGGGATCTAAGCCCCCTTTCAATTAGAAGTGGAGTTGGCATCACCATCCAAGAATCCTCAGGGTTGGGGAATGAATGATAGACTAGAGTAGACTTACTGTTATTCTACTATAGACTTATTGTGATCCTAGCAATGGAAGAACTCTTATCATTGCTATGGAGGCTGTGGCCACTGGAGTTCTGAGGGGAGGGAGAGGAAAA
Source organism: Cabassous unicinctus (assembly GCA_029593785.1). Taxonomy (NCBI): domain Eukaryota; kingdom Metazoa; phylum Chordata; class Mammalia; order Cingulata; family Chlamyphoridae; genus Cabassous; species Cabassous unicinctus. Next base: position 14,019 of record JAQZBX010066427.1, read on the forward strand.
ACTAAGTGTAATTTGGGGGCATTTTTGGAACTTGGGAATTGTCCTGAATAACACCACAATGACAGATACAGCCCATTGTATATCTTGTAATAACTTACAAAAATGTGCAGGAAAGTATGTAAACTACAATGTAAACTATAATCCACACTTAGTGGCAATGCTCCAAGATGTGTTCATCAATTGTGGCAAATGGACCACACTAATGAAGGATGTTGTTGATGTGGGAAAATGTGGGAGGGCTAGGGAGCGGGGCATATGGGAAATCCCTATATTTTTTATGTAATCTAAGTTTCTTTTTTTTAAAAAATGAAAAAGTATATTAAAAAAAAAAAAAGATCATATATAAAAAAGACAGTTGAGATAGCATTTATATTAAACTCTTTTCCAAAGGGGGAAAGGGGGAAAGAAAGCCGAGATAGGCTGAAAGCTAGACTTCTTGTGCCAAACAGTAACCGAAGTTATGAATGCAAAGGAAAAGTTTGATGACCAGGTCCAAATGGAGTTTGGAATAGCAAGAGCACTTAAAGTGTTACTCCAGTCAACACTCAAATGATAAGAAAGCAAAACAGCCTTATTGCTGATATGAAGAAAGTTTTAGTGGTCTGGATAGAAGACCAAACCAGCCACCACATTCCCTTAAGCCAAAACCTAATCCAGAGCAAGGCCCTAACTCTCTTTAATTTCTTGAAGGTTGAGAGAGGTGAGGAAACTGCAGAAGAGAAGTTTGAAGTTAGCAGAGGTTGGTTCATGAGGAAAGAAGCCATCTCCATAACATAAAAGTGCAAGGTGAAGCAGCAAGTGCTGATGTAGAAGCTGCAGCAAGTTATCCAGATGATCTAGGTAAGATAACTAATGAAATTGGCTACAATAAACAACAAATATTCAATGTAGGCAAGAAGACTTCTATTGAAAGAAGATGCCATCTAAGGACTTCTGAAGTTACAGAGGAGAAGTCAATGTCTGGCTTCAAAGTTTCAAAGAACATGCTGAGTTTTCTATTAGAGACTAATGCAGCTGGTGACTAAGTTAAAGCCAATGCTTATTTGCTATTCTGAAAATCCAAGGGCTTTTAAGAATTATGCTAAATCTACTCTGCCTGTGCTCTATTAGTGGAACAACAAAGCATGGAAGACAGCACATCTGTTTACAACATGGTTTACTGAATATTTTTAAGCCCACTGTTGAGACCTACTGCTCAAGAAAAAAAGCTTTCAAAATATTACTGCTCACTGACAATGCACCTGGTCACCCAAGCATTCTGATGGAGATGTACAATGATATTCATGCTGTTTTCATGCCTGCTAACACAACATCCATTCTGTAGCCCATGGATCAAGGAGTCATTTCAACTTTCAAGTTTTATTATTTAAGAAATACATTTGGTAAGGCTATAGCTGCCATACATAGTGCTTTCTCTAATGGATCTGGGCAAAGTCAACTGAAAATCTTTTGGAAAGGATTCACCTTTCTAGATGCCATTAAGAACATTCACGATTCATGGGAGGAGGTCCAAATGGAGTTTGGAAGAAGTTGATACCAACCCTCATGGATGACTTTGAGGGATCAAGACTTCGGTGGTGGGAGTAACTACAGATGTGGTGGAAATATCAAGAGGACTAGAATGAGAAGTGTAGCCTGAAGATGTGACTGAATTGCTGCAATCCCATAATAAAATTTGAGGAGGAGTTATTTCTTACAGATAATCAAAGAAAGTGGTTTCTTGAGATGGAAACTACTCTTGGTGAAGATGCTGTGAACATTGTTGAAATGACAAAAAAGGCTTTAGAACATTACATAAACAGTTTATAAAGTAGCAGCAGAGTTTGAGAGGACTGACTCCAATTTTGAAAGTTCTGCTGTAGGTAAAATGCTATCAAACAGCATCACAGGGAAGCGGGAATGGCTCAGTCGATAGGGGCCCCGTTTGCCATGTGGGAGGCCCCGGGTTCACTTCCCGGGGCCTCCTTGTGAGGGCAGGCCGGCCCGCGTGGCACGAGGGGCTGATGCAGCGGGACCTCGCGGCAAGGGGAAGATGGACAGACACGGAGAAGACGCGCAGCGAATGGACACGGCGAGCACAGGTGGCGGGGGGGGGGAA
>JAQZBX010066428.1:0-16116 GCA_029593785.1 Cabassous unicinctus
CCCCCAGTATCCTGGTTATTCTAACTCACCCTTACTAATCTACTGACCTGACAACCCCACACCACCAAACCCATTAATATCATGACCTACCTGTCCTATGCTTCAATATGAACTATAATCTATCACTTTACCATAAATTTATCCATATGTGTGATGGCTCAAAACCTTCTCTTTCTCTCCCTTGTTAACCTATCTTTCAGACAATGGTTCTCAGAGACTACTCAGTTTCCCCAATTCAAATCAGTGAGGTCATATACTGTTCATCCTTCAATGCCTGTCTTGCTTCACTCAACATAAGGTATTCAAGATTCATCCATGTTATTCTGTGTGTTAGCACTTTATTCCTTCTTACAGCTGAGTAATATTCCATTGTATGTATGTACCACATTCATTATCCATTCATCTTTTGATGGGCACCAGGGCTGATTCCATCTTTTTGAAATTGTGAACTATGCCACTATGAACATTGGTGTGCATATAACTGTTCATATCTTTGCTTTCAATTCTTCTGGATATATACCCAGCAGTGGAATAACTGGATGATATCGAAGATCTATTGTTGGTTTTCTGAGGAACCACCAAACTGTCCTCCACAGTGGCTGGACCATTCCACAATCCCACCAGCAGTGGATGAGGGTTCCTATTCCTCCACATCCCCTCCAACACTTATAGACTGCTACTTTTTTAATAACCGCCATTCTAATGGGTGTAAGATGGTATCTCATTATAGTTTGGATTTGCATTTCCCTAATAGCTAGCGATGTTGAGCAATTTTTCATGTGCTTTTTAGCCATTTGTATTTCTTCCTTGGAGAAGTGTCTTTTCAAGTCACTTGTCTATTTTTTAAATGGGTTGTTTGTCTTTATGTTTTTGAGGTGTAGGATTTCTTTATATATGCAGGATATTAGGCTCCTCTCAGATATATGGTTGCCAAATATTTTCTCCCATTGGGTAGGCTGCCTTTTTATTTTCTTAATAATTTCCTTTGATGTGCAGTAGTTTTTAATTTTGAGGAGACTGCATTTATCTGTTTTTTATTTTGCTGCTCATGCTTTTGGTTTGAAGTTCATGAAACCATTTCCTATTACAAGGTCTTATAGATGCTTCCCTACATTATCTTCCAAGGTCTTTATGGCTTAAGCTCTTATATTTAAATCTTTGATTCATCTTGAGTTGATTTTTGCATAGGATTTGAATGGTATTCCTCTCTCATTCTTTTTGATATGGATATCAAGTTCTCCAAGCAGCACTTGTTAAGAGGCCATTCTCTCCCAAGTGAGTGGGCTTGGTGGCCTTATCAAATATCAGATGACTATATATACAAGGATCTATATCAGTATTCTTAATTCAGTTCCATTTGTCAAAATGTCTATCCTTGTGCTAATACCATGCACTTTTGAGCACTGTGTCTTTGTAGTATGTTTTAAAGCCAGATAATGTGATACCTTCAAATTCATTTTTCTTATTCAATATGTCTTTGGCAATTCAGGGCCTCTTATGTTTCCAAATATATTTTGTTGTTAGCTTTTCCAGTTCCTTAAAAAAATACAGTATTGATTTTAATTGGCATTGCATTAAATCTGTAGATTAGTTTGGGTAGGATAGACATCTTGATGATATTTAGTCTTCCTATCCATGAACAGGGAATATTCTTCAATTTATTAAAGTCTTCTTTGATTTCTTTTAACGGTGTTGTTTAGATTTCTGTATATAAGTCCTTTACATCTTTAGTTAAATTTATTCCTAGTTATTTGATTCTTTTAGTAGCTATTGCAAAAGATTGTTTTTTTTTATTTTCTCCTCAGATTGCTCTTTATTAGTGTACAGAAATGCTACTGATTTTGAGCATTGATCTTATACCCTGTGACATTACTGAATTCCTTTATAAGTTTTAGAAGCTTTGTTGTAGATTTCTCAGGGCTTTCTAAGTAGAGGATCATGTTGCCTGCAAATAATGAAATTTTTACTCCTTCTTTTCAAATTTGGATGCCCTTTATATCTTTTTCTTGCCTCAGTGCTCAAGCAAGTTCTTCTAAGATAATGATAAATAGGAGTGGTGATAGTGGGCATCCTTGCCTTGTTCCTGATCTCAGGGGAAAGGCTTTTAGAATTTCACCATTGAAGATGATGTTAGCTTTATGTTTTTCATATATACCCTTGATCATATCCAGAAAGTTTCCTTCTGTTCCTAACTTTTGCAGTGTTTTCTTCAGGAAAGAGTGCAGTATTTTGTCAAATGTTTCTTCTGCGTCTATAGAGATGATCATGTGATTTTTTTTCTTTCAATCTGTTTATGTGGTGTATTACATTGATTGATTTTCTTATATTGAACCATCCTTGCATACCTGGGATGAAACCCCCTTGGTCATGGTGAATAATCCTTTTGATACATTGTTGAATGCAATTAAAAAGTATTTTTTTGAGGATTTTAGCATCTAGGTTCATGAGAGAAATTGTTCTGTAATTTTCCATTCTTGTCGTATCTTTGGTTTTGGTGTTAGGGTAATATTGGCATCATAGAATGAGTTAGGCAATATTCCCTCTACTTTCCTTTTTTGGAAGAGTTTAAGCAAAATTCATGTTGGCTCTTTCTGGAATGTTTGGTAGAATTCAGCTTTGAAGCCATCTGTTCCTGGGCTCTTCTTAATTGGAAGGTTTTTGATGATTGAGCCTATCTCTTTATTTGCAATTGGGAAGAAGACAGTAGTATGACATATTGAAAGCACTAAAATAAAAAAATTTCCAGCCACAAATTTTCTATCCAGAAAAACTGGCATTCAAAAATGATGTAAATTTCCAAATATTCACAGATAAACAGAAATTAAGACTATTCCAATAAGAAACCTGCACTTCAAGACATACTAAAGGATGTTCTACAAGTTGAAAGAAATAGTAAGGGAGAGAGAGTTGGAGGAGAATTTAAAAACAACTAAACAGACAAAAACAGAAACAAAACAACATATAACATAAATAAAACCAAAGAAAATATGGCTGATGTAAGAAATTCTTTTCAAGTAATAACACTGAATATTAATGGATTTAATACACCATTCAAGAGACACAGATTGGTAGAATGGATAAGGAAATATGACCCATCTTTTTGCTATCTACAAGAAACCCACCTTCAACCCAGGGACTCTAGAAGCCTGAAAGTGAATGGCTGGAAACTAATTTTACAAGCTAACAATAGCTAAAAAGGGCAGGAGTAGCTATTCTAATATCAGACAAAATAGACTTTAAAAGCAAAATTATTATAAGAGATAAAGATGGACACTATATATTAGTAAAAGTTGCAATTTCTCAAGAAGAGAGAACAATCATAAACATTTATGCATGTAATCAGGGTGCCTCAAAATACATGAGGGAAACTTTGTAAAAACTAAGTGGAGAAATAAATGACTCTTCAATTATAATGGGGGCCTTTAATACACCATTATCATCATTAGACAGAACATCTAGACAGAAAATCAATAAAGAAACAAAGACTCTGAACAATACATTAGAGGACCTGGACTTAATAGACATATACAGAACACTACACCCAAATACAGCAAGATTTACATTCTTCTCGAGTGCACATGTATCATACTCCAAGATAGACCACATGCTAGGCCACAGAACAGCTCTCGATGAATTCAGAAAGATTGAGATTATACAAAGTAATTTCTCTGATCACAATGGAATGAAATTGGAAACCATTCCAATGAGGGCCAGATAATCAGATTAGGCACAAAGATATGGAAGTTAAACAACACACTCTTAGACAAACAGTGGGTCAAGGAGGAAATCTCAAAAGAAATCAGTAACTACCTTGAAACTAATGAAAATGACAACACAATATATCAAAACCCATGGAATGCAATAAAAGCTGTCCTGAGAGGGAAGTTCATAGCCATAAATACACATATTAAAAAAGAAGAAAGAGCTAAAATTGAAGACCTAACTGCACACTTGGAGGATTTGGAAAAACAACAGTAAACTAAACCTAAAGGAAGTAGAAAGAAGGAAATAACAAAGATTAGAGCAGAACTAATTGAAATAGAGTATAAGAAAGCACTAGAAAAAATAAACAAAACCAAAACCTGGTTCTTCGAGAAGATCAATAAAATTGACAAACCCTTAGCCTGACTAACAAAGAAAAAGAGAGAACAGATGCAAATACACAAAATAAGGAATGAGCAAGGGAATATCACTACTGACTCCACAGAAATAAAGAGTATCATTAGAGGATTCTTTGAAAAATTATATGCCAACAAGAATGATAATTTAGAGGAAATGGATAGGTTTCTAGAAACTCACAAACATCCTATATTTTTGAAGGAAGTAACTTATTCTTTACAGCATTGAGACTGTAAGCTTCTACCCCAATTAAATACCCTTTGTAAAAGCCAGCAGATTTGTGGCATTTTGCATCAGCACATCTTTGGATGACTAATATACCCTCAACACAATGATCAACTGATTTTTTAAATATATTTTTATATTTTTAAAAAATACGTAGATTACATAAATGTTACATTAAAAAATACAAGGATTCCCAGATGGCCCACTCCCCACAACTCCCACACCCTCCTACATAAACAACATCCTTCATTAGTGTGGCACATTCATTGCATTTGAAAAATGTATCCTAGGGCATTGCCACTGAGTACAGACCATATTTCACATTGTAGTTTACACTCTCTCCCACTCAATTCTCAGCTTATGGAAATACTTGTACTTCTTGTAGCATCAGTGTAGGTTGTTTGTGCATTTCTAGGAATTTGTCCATTTTATCTAGGTTGTCTAGATTGTTGGAATACAGTTTCTCATTATATCCTCTTATGATCCTTTTTATTTCTGTGTGTTCATTTGTAACTTCCCCCCTTTCATTTCTGATTGTATTTATTTGTATCTTCTCTTTTTTTTTCTTTGTTCGTCTATCTAGGATTTTGCCAATTTTATTGATCTTCTCAAAGAACCAGCTTTTGGTTTTGTTGACTTTCTCTATTGTTTTTTTTTTTGTTCTCAATTTCATTTACTTCTCCTCTAATCTTTAATATTTCTTTCCTTCTGCTGGCTTTGGAATTGGTTTGCTGTTCTTTCTCTAATTTCTCTAATTGTTCTGTTAAATCTTTGAGTTTAGCTCTTTCTGCTTTTTAAATATAGGCATTTAGGGCTATAAATTTCCCTCTCAAGACTGCCTTTCCGATATCCCATAAGTTTTGATAAGTTGTGTTCTCATTTTCATTTGTCTCAATATATTTACTTTCACTTCCAATTTCTTCTTTGACCCACTGATTATTTAGGAGTGTGTTGTTCAGCTTCAACACATTTGCGAATTTACCTTTTTCCTGTCTATTATTGATTTCTAATTTCGTTCCATTATGATCTAAGATGTTGCTTTGTATAATTTAAATTTTTTTATACTTATTGAGAGCTGCATAGTTCCCTAACATGTGATCTATGCTAGAGAAAGATCCATGGGCACTTGAGAAGAATATATAACATGCTGAGTTTGGATGCAGTTTTCTGTATATTACTGTTAGGTCTAATTCATTTATAATATTGTTCGAGTTCTCTGCTTCCTTGTTGATCTTCTGTTTAGTTGTTCTATTTAATGTTGTGAGTGGGGTGTTTAAGTCTCCAACAATTATTGTAGAGATGTCTATTTCTCCCTTCAGTTTTCCCAGAGCTTGTCTCATGCATTTTGGGAAAACCTGGATAGGTGCATAGATATTTATGATTGTTATAGCTTCCTGGTGGATTGTCCCTTTTAATTAATATAAAATGGCCTTCTGTATCTCAAAACTTTTTTGCATTTAAAGTCTGCTTTGTCTGATATTAGTATAGCAACCCCTGCTATTAACGTCGAGTATCTTTTTCCAACCTTTCACTTTCAGCCAGTTTGTATCCCTGGGACTAAGGAGAGTTTCTTGTAAGCAGCATATGAATGGCTTATGTTTTTTTTTTTTATCCATTGTGCCAACCTGTGTCTTTTGATTGGGGAGTTTAATCCATTCACATTCAATGATATTACTGTAAATGCGCTATTTATTTCCTCAATTTTATTCTTTGATTTTCATAGGTCATATATTTTGTCTGTCTTTTTACCCTTTTTGTTATCCTTTCTGTTATTCTTTCTTCTATACTCTCCTCCAAGCCTGTCTCTCCTTTCTTTTTCTTTCAGGTTCTAAGATTTTCTTTAATATTTCCTGCAAAAGTAGATTCTTTTTGCAATCTTAGTTTCTGTTTGTTTGTGAATATTTTATACTCACCTTCATGCTTGATGGACAATTTTGTGGGATAAATAATTCTCAGATGGCAGTTTTTCTCTTTCAGTATCCTAATTGTATCTTACCACTGTCTTCTTGCCTCCATAGTTTCTGAAAATGGTTTCTCCGTGGTTTCTGCACTAAGTCTTACTGGATGTCCCTTGAATGTGATGGCTGCCTTCTCCCTTGCTGCTCTGAGAATTTTCTCTTTATCTTTGACATTTGACATTCTGAGTAGTATGTGTCTTGGCATTGGTCTATTTGGATTTATTCTCATTGGGGTACAGTGTGCTTCTTGGGCATGTAAGTTCATTTCTCTCATGAGAGTTGGGAAATATTCAGCTATTATTTCTGCAAATACTCTTTCTGCCCCTTTTCTCTTCTCTTCTCCTTCTGTAGCTTCCATGACATGTATGTTGTTGCATTTTGTGTTGTCATTCATCTTTCTGAGCATGTGGTCAATTTTTTCCATTCTTTTCTCTCTCTGTTCTTTCCTCTCTTCAATTTTAGCTTCTCTGTCTTTGGTATCAATCATTCTTTCTTCTGTCATTTTGAGTCTGCTCTTGTATGCCTCAAATGTGTTTTGATCTCACCTATTGGGTTTTTCATTCCCATGAGCTCTCTTAATTTTCTCTTCAGGATTTCAAATTCTTTTTTGCTCTCACTTAATGCCTTCTTGATGTCATTTATCTCTTTAATCATATTGTCTTTAAACTCATTAATTTGATTTTGTAATTTTGTGTGCATCTCACTGATTAGGTCTCTCAAATTCTGCATCTCTTCTGGGGCTTTGATATATTCCTTTTCTTGGGCCATGTCTTCTATTTTCTTAATATGGATTGCAATTTTTTGCTGGTATCTAGGCATCTGATTACGATGTAGTTTACTCAGATGTTGAATTTCTTTCTCTTTTGTAGGGATGTAGTGGCAGGAGGTTGTTTATTACCACTAGGAGATTGTGACAGTCAGATTTTCCAGTCCTTCACTGCCTCTCAGGGCAAACCACTATGTGGACCCACCTGGCCTGGAAGGGCTTGTGGGACACAGCAGACCAAATTTGTGGGTAAGAAGCTGAGTCAGCCTTAGGCTGTGTCCCTCTCTCTCTCTTTCCTGGGGTGGTAGATCCCTGGAGTCCCCTTTGTCTGTAGTCACAAGCCCAGAGAACTGAGAATTCTGAAGTATCTTTAGTGTGTGGAAGGTTGCTGGCAGCAGCAGCCACTGTTTTCAACTCACATTTCTGTCATCATGATTTCCCTACTTTTCCCTCTCTCCTCTGGGCAATGTCTAGCCTTCATCTGGTGTTCTAAACCCTAGATGATCTTTTCCTGGTTGTTTCAGACTATCCTCTAGCTAATTTTCTGGAGGAGAAGAGAGTCCTGTGTCTTACTAGTCTGCTGTCTTCCTGGAAGTCCTTGCTTTGGGATTCCAGAGGAAAATTAGTTTTTTCAGACTGAGGAATGAGCAATGGGGTACTCTGAGGGAAATGACCTTTCACTTGTCATTTGAAATGTGTATAGCTGATTTACAATGTGCCTATGACTGCAGTCTATGAAGGGATCTTTGTGGGAAGAGAACAGACATAGCCTGTACAAAGATGCAGAATGTGGACCAAGAATAAAATCTTAAAATAACAAAAAAGGACTAAAAGTCCCACAGAGTATTTTCCTAGCTTTCAAAGTTAGAATCTTTTCCTTTTCTTTTTCTTATTTTTTAACAAAGTGAATACTACCAAGTTTTTAAGCAAGGGTGATTCCCAATCAGATTCGTGTTTTGAAATTATTACTTTCTCTGTCTCCTTTGTGATTCTAGTTTGTAATGAGTCAGAACAGTAGCAGAGAGACTTGAGAGAGTACATTAAGCAGGGAAATTAGGGAGAAGAAAATGTCTCATTTAGGAGATCTAATTTTGAATTATATTTACACTGTCCTGAGCTGGCCTGCTGTGTTGGCTTTCTTTTGTATAATTATTAGGGGTTTGCCACTCAGTGTAGTGTTTCTCAGCCTAATGCTTGGCAACATCTAGATGCAATTTGAAAATGCTCCTACCCAACAAGAATGAATCAGAGTTGGCATGTTAAAAAGATCCTCAGGTAATTTGCATGCAAATAATTTGTAGCAGGGCAATAATTTTCAAATTTGGCTATATATTAGAATTACTTGGGTAGTCTCTAGTTCCCACCACCAGAGACCCAGCTTCAATTAGTATCAAATTTTGGCCTGGAGCTAACAGGTTTTGATCACTGCCTAAGTGGTTTGAAAGTACAGTCATGTTTAGAAACCTCTTCTTCAAGGCACTTTTTCTCTAACTTTGGTGTACATCAGAATCACCTGTAGGGTTTTAAAAAATAGATTGCTGGTGCCAAAGATGTACTGTGTTGATTATGGGGGCATAGAAAGGATGTGCCAGATTGCACTCTGGCTCATGTTTGGTGGTGGAGGTCTGATAATGTCTCAAAATCTGTTGAATATATTCTGCCACAGTGTGGTATATTCGTGGAGGGGTACTGTATGGGAATTCTACATGTGTGCATGATTGTTTTGTACATTCACAACCTATGTAGTAAATATATATATAAAATAATAGGGTGGGTTGGGGAAAATAGATCAAATGTAAGATCTGGACTACAGTCTTTAGTAATATTTTGATGATGTCATGCATAGTTAGCAACAAATGTTTCAAAGCAATTCAAGGTGTTGGTGGAAGGGTGATGTATGGGAACCCTATATGATCTTATGCAGGTTTATTTTGTAAGTTCATAACTTTTACTATACACTTGTTTTTTATGTATATTCATATATGAATGATATACTTCAACTAAAATATATATTTAAAAAATTATATTGCTGGTCTAGCCCATCTGGGTGGAATAAAGAACCATGTGAAAAATCACTTGCCTGTAGATGGTAGGGTCTATTTCTGAGTTCTTGATTCAGTTCCATTGGTAAATGTATCTTTATGCCAGTACCATGAATTTTTTACTAATGTAGCTAAATAATATGCTTTAAAGTCAAGAAGTGGAAGTCCTCCAACTTCATTCTTCTTTTTAAAATATATTTTTGGCTATTTGAGGTCCTTTGATCTTCCAATAAATTTGATTTTTGGCCTTTGCAATGCTGCAAAAAAAATGCTGATGGGAATTTTTTATTGGGATTACATTGAATCTGTAAATCAGTTTGGTAGAATTGATATCTTAATGATATTTAGTCTTCCAATCTATGAATATGGAATATCCTTCCATTTTTTAAAAACTTTTAAATTTTATTTAAAAGATACATAGATTACATGAATGTTACACAAAACATATAGGGATTCCCATATGCTCCACCTCCCAAACCCCCCACATAAACATCATTCATTAGTTTGGCACATAAATTGCAATTGATAAACATTTCCCAGGGTTTGCCATTAAGCATGGACCATAATTCACATTGTAGACCAAACTCTCTCCCACACAGTGTTGCATGTTATATGATGATATAAAATGGCCTATATCTGTCATTGTAATGTCACTCAGGACAATACCCAAGACCCAAAAGAGCCCCTGTATTACAAGTGCTTTTCCCTCTCACTGCCCCCAAAGCCTCCAGTGGTCACTAGCTCCACATCAATGTTGAAATTTCTTCCATTGCTTGAATCACAATATACCTATAGTAGAATACAAGTAAGTCCACTTTAGTCCATAGCTCTCCCATACTGAGGAGTTTGGGATGGTGAAGTCCACTCCACCTCCAATTGAAAAGGGGCTTATATGCCATGGCGAAGATGGATTGGATTATCCTGCCTGCAGCTGCAAACTCTCTCCATTCCTTGGCATGGCCATTGTCCATCATAATCTCTCCACCAGTTGTCATGGGTGAGTCCAATGAGCTGTAGAATAGGAAATGCTGCTTCACCAAGGTTCTGGGACCAGCTGGCACATGGAAAGCCCAAAGACTCAAGTTTCTGAATGTGCACCTACAAACTCCAACACCAAATATAGGTTTGAATAGCAGGGACAGATGAGCCATGCGCAAGCAAGACATAGTTGAGTCCAACTCTGTCACTCTCAGGAGCACAAACTCCAAAGTAGGGCCCACTGGCAAGGCACCAAACTCTGGAGCTATCCACCCTGACATAGGAACTGGGTGTCTCCAGAGATCTCAGAAGACCCCCTTTTTGTGGTGATATACAATTTGGAATTCTATGAGAGCCTACTGAGATGTGCATAAGCGTTACCTCTGATATGACCTCCTGACTTATTTTGATGAAGTTTCTTAGCCATATAAACTCATTTGTCTTTACATTGTCCCCCTTTTACTAAAGGTCTTTTTCCAGTCACATTGCCAGTTGGCACATGGTAGCATTCCCCTGGTGCCAGGGAGGCTCATCCCCAGGAATCATGTCCCACACTAGAAGGAAGGTAATGCATTCATATGCTGAGTTTGGCTTAGAGAGAGGCCAGATTTGAGCAACAAGGAGGCTCTCAGTAGACAACCCTTAGGCACCCCATAACAATAGGTTAAGTTTCTATTTCAAGAGCAAAGTCATCAATATCAAGGGCCTATCACGGGATCATCCTCCTTCACCCCAGTCACTGAACCTGCACTTGGGGGACTGTTGCTGCTCCCTTAGAGAACGTGGCATAGCTCTACAGGATGGGAATTCAGTATTCTCTCACTTATTGAGTGATTCTCCCCCCACTATGACAATGCCCATGAACATTTGAACATTTTTATATAACTTATATTTATGCTTAGGTGAACTTCCTCTCATGCATCCCTTATCCCTGACACCCCACATAAATGATCCACCCCCACCCCATTTGTAACCCTTCTGTGATCCAAAGCTTCTTCAAAGATGAAGCCATTACAATAGCTGAATACAATTAATAGGAAAATGAAATTATAATGAAAAGTTTAAATGTAAGAGATAACATATATAAACATTTTTTTAAAAACTAAAAATAAAATAAAAATAAAAGATTGGGAAATTTAAAAAATGAAAAATATATAAAAAAAATTATTTTGACCTTTTGCCTTTCATCATTGCAATAATTGGTATCCAATCTGTACCATGGCACTTTCTCCCTCTCATTACCCATTGTCTCACTATTTTTATATTTTGTTTTCAAAGAAGTTTTAGGTCACAGAAAGTCACACACAGAATGTATGAGACTCTCATATACCCAGGATCTTCCCCTTCCCCCCCATGTTAATACCTTTTTATATGTGGATGGTAGCATTGTTATAACTGATATACAAATAGTGAAGCATGGCTACTAAACATTGTCAAGGTTTTACACTATGGTTTATGTTTTAGACCGTACACTTTTATAAATTTGGATGATATTTACCATGTCCTGGGTCCAACACTCTATGGTAATGAAAAACATTTCCACTGACCACTAAATACCCCCTGTTTGATATATTTTATTCCTCCCACCCCATCCCCTCAGGGCCCATGACAACCCCCTGGCCTGACTGGTTGGATGACAAGATTCATGGTTACATGCAACAAAAGGTCTTGACACACTGGTTTGTCCTCCCTTATTAGGAACTGCCCTTGCTCTTGAGAGATTCCCACCTATTTCTTAACAAAACGGTCCTCCCAAAGATGGGAGTCCAGCTATTTCCCAATCATTATGTGGGTCTACACCTACTGATACAATACATTATGATAGAATGAACACTCACACACCCTCTAGAATCCTGCTCCAGGTGTGCCTTGTCCCGAATGCCCCCACAGCCAATACCCTAACCAGTCACTCTTCCTTGTCATTTTGCCATAAGAGTATTCCCACTTCTGTACTTTCAACCTCATACCCAAAAATCCCAAGTGTTCACCTGGTTCCTCTCACAACCCTCCCCCAATATACTGGACCTTTTGACCCACTCTTTCCAATCCACCCACCTGTCAACCCTGCACCACCCATCCCAATAATATCACTACACCCCTGTCCTATCCCTTCAATGTGCAACTACACTCAATCACTTTATGGGTGATGGCTCACAACCTTCTCTTCTCTTTCTATTTCTTGTAAACCTGTCTTTTAGACAATAGCTCATTGAGACTGCTCAATTTCCTTAATTCATATCAGTGAGGTCATGTGCTGTTCATCCTTCAATGCCTGCCTTGCATCACTTGACAAAAGGTCTTCAAGATTCATCCTTGTTATTCCATGTGTTAGCACTTTATTTCTTCTTACAGCTGAGTAATATTCCATTGTATGTATGTACCACATTTTTGTTTATCCACTCATCTGTTGATGGGCACCTGGGTTGATTCCAACTTTTGGCAATAGTGAACAATGCCACTATGAACATTGGTGATCATATATCTGTTTGTGTCTTTGCTTTCAATTCTTCAGGGTATATACCCAGCAGTGGAATTGCTGGATCATATGGAAGTTCTACAGTTTGTTTTTTGAGGAAGTGCCAAACTGTCCTCCATAGGTGCTGGACCATTCCATAATCCCACCAGCAGTGGATGAGGCTTTCCATTTCTCCACATCTTCTTCAACACTTATACTCTGCTGTTTTTTAATAGCCACTATTCTAATGGGTGTAAGATGGTATCTCATTGTAGTTTTGATTTGCATTTCCCTTATAACTAGTGAAGCTGATCATCTTTTCATGTGCTTTTTAGGCATTTGTATTTCTTCCTTGGAGAATTGTCTTTTCAGGTCACTTGCCCATTTTTTAAATGGGTTGTTTATCTTTTTATTTTTGAGGTGTAGGATTTCTTTATATATGCAGGATAGTAGGCTCCTATCAGATATATGGTTGTCAAATAATTTCTCCCATTAAGTCAGCTGCCTTTTTACTTTCTTGATAATGTCATTTGAGGGGCAGAAGATTTAATTTTGAGGAGACCCCATTTATCTATTTTTTTCTTTTGCTGCTCATGCTTTGGGTGTGAAGTTCTTGAAACCATTTCCAATTACAAGGTTCTGAAGATGCTTCCCTACATTATCTTCCAAGGTCTTTATGATCTTGGCTCTTATAATTGTATCTTTGAACAATATTGAGTTGATTTTTGTATAAGGTGTGAGATGGTGTTCCGCTCTCATTCTTTTGGATATGGATATGCAGTTCTCCAAGTACCATTTATTGAAGAGGCCATTCTCTCCTAATTGAGTGTACTTGTTGACATTGTCAAATATCAGATTACTATATATGCAAGGATCTATATCAGAACTCTCAATTCAGTTCCATTGGTAAGTATGTCTATCCTTGTGCTAATAACATGCAATTTTGAACACTGTAGCTTTGTAGTGTGGTTTAAAGTCAGGTAGTGTGATATCTCCAACTTCATTTTTGTTTTTCAATATGTCTTTGGCAATTCAGGACCTCTTACACTTCCTAATTAATTTTATAGTTTGTTTTTCCCAATCATTAAAAACACCAGTGTTGATTTTTATTGGGATTGCATTAAACCTGTAGTTTAGTTTGGGTAGGGTAGACATCTTGATGATGTTTAGTCTTCCTATCCATGAACAGGGAATATTCTTCCATTTATTTAAGTCTTCCTTGATTTCCTTTAATAGTGTAGAGTATTTTTCTGTATATAAGTCCTTTACATTTTAGTTAAGTTTATTCCTAGGTCTTTGATATCTTTATTTACTATTTTAAATGGAAAATTTTTTCTTGATTTCCTCCTCAGTTTGCTCATTATTGGTGTATCGAAATGCTACTGATTTTTGCGCAATGATCTTGTTACCTGTGACTTTAATGAACTGCGTTTTAAGTTCTAGAAGATTTGTTGTAGATTTCTCTGGGCTTTCTATGTATAGGATCTGTTTTGTGTGCAAATAGTGAAATTTGTACTTCTTCTTTTCCAATCTGGAACTATTTTAGATCGCTTTCTTGCCTCATTGCTTGAGTAAATACTTCTAAGTCATTGGTGAATAGAAGTGGTGATAGTGGGCTTCCATGTTTTGTTCCTGAACTTAGAGGGAAAGGTTTAGGATTACATGATTGAAGATGATGTTATCGGTAGGTTTTTCATATAAACTCTTTATCATGAACAGAAAGTTTCCTTCTATTCCTATCTTTTCCAGTGTTTTTATGAGGAAAGGGTACTGTATTTCATCAAATGCTTTTCCTGCATCTATACAGATCATCATGTAATTTAAAAATAAATCTGTTTATTTGGTGTATTACATTGGTTGATTTTCTTATTTTGAACCATCCTTCCATACCCAGGATTAAAATAATTGGCCATGGAGTATAATTCAGTTGATATGTTGGTGAATATGATTAGCAAGTATTTTGTTGAGGATTTTAGCATCCAGTTTCATTAGAGAGATTGGTCTGTAATTTTCCTTTCTTGTGACATCTTTGTTTAGCTTTGGTGTTAGGGTAATGTTGGCATCATAGAATGAGTTAGGCAATTTTCCTTCTACTTCTATTTTTCAGAAGAGCTTAAGCAGGATTGGTGTTAGCACTTTCTGGAATGTTTGGTAGAATTCAGCTGTGAAGCCATCTGGTCCTGGACTCTTCTTATTTGGAAGGTTTTTGATGACTGAGTCTATCTTTTTACTTGTAATTGGACTGTTGAGTACATCAATTTCTTCTTTCATCAATATAAGCGGCTTGTGAGTTTATAGGAATTTGTCCATTTCCTCTAAATTATCATTCTTGTTGACATATAATTTTTCAAAGTATCCTCTTATAGTACTCTTTGCTTCAGTGGGGTCAGTAGTGATAACCCCTTCCTCATTTCTTATTTTTTGTATTTGCATCTCATCTTTCTTGTTCTTTGTTAGTCTGGCTAAGGGTTTGTCAATTTTATTGATCTTCTCAAAGAACCAGCTTTTGGTGTGTTTTTTTTTTTCCCTAGTACTTTCTTATTTTCTATTCATTTAGTTCTGTTCTAATCTTTGTTATTTCCTTCTTTCAAATTCCTTTGGGTTTAGTTTGCTGTTGTATTTCCAATTACTCCAGGTTTGTTGTTAGGTCTTCAATTTTAACTCTTTCTTCTTTTTTGACAAATGCATTTATGTCTATGAATTTCCCTCTTAGTACACCTTTGGCTACATCCCATAGGTTTTGATATAGTTTGTTGTCATTTTCATTCATTTCAAGGTGGTTACTGATATTTTTTGAGATTTCCTCCTTGACTCAGTGTTTGTCTATGAGTGTTTTGTTTAACGTCCATATCTTTCTGCCTAATCTGGTTCTCTGGCCATTAGTGATTTCCAATTTCATTCCATTGTGGTCAGAGAAATTACTTTGAATAATCTCAATCTTTCAGAATTTCTTAAGAGTTTTCTATGCCCTAGCATGTGGTCTTTTTTGGAGTATGATACATATGCACTTGAGAAGAATGTATAATGCGGTGTATTTGGGTTTAGCATTCTGTATATATCTATTAGGTCCAGATCCTCTAATGTATTATTCAGTGACTTAGTTTCTTTATTGATTCTCTGTCATGACATTCTGTCTAATGATGTTAATGTTTTATTTAAGTCCCCCATTGTAGTTGTAGAGGCATTTATGTCTCAACATATTTTTTTAAGGTGTTTGCCTAATGTATTTTGAGGCGCCTTCATTAGGTGCACAAATGTTTTTTGTTGTACTTTCTTCTTGAACGATTACCTCTTTTACTAATATATAGTGTCTCCCTTTGTCTCTTACAATAGTTTTGCATTTAAAGTCTATTTTGTCCAATATTAGTATAGCTACTCCCATTCTTTTTTGGTTTTTGTTTGTTTGTAAAATTGTTTTCCAGCCATTCACTTTCAGCCTCCTTGAATCCCTGGGTCTAAGACTTAGTAAAATGAATATTTCACTCATGTAGGCAGTGTAGTCTAATAGTAATAAAAAAGTGGAGTACCTTCAATGAAATGGGAAACTGAATAGAGAAAAATATATAGAATGAT
>JAQZBX010066430.1:0-16112 GCA_029593785.1 Cabassous unicinctus
GGTACTGGGAGAAGTGATGCGGCTGTCAAAGTGACATTTTGCATAGCAGGAAACCTCATAAAATAACATAGGATTTATATACATATGTATGCATACTTGTTTTTAATTTTAAAAGGATGAAAGATGCATGGCAGTTGGAATCACCCAGGCATAAATTATACATGGCATGTAAGTCCACAAGCACACCAATGAGATGAAGAAGCTTGAGGAATAGCTAAAGCTTCTGTCGAGGGCTGCCTCGCACACAGCTCATACGCCGAGCAGTGCAGAGGAACATTGTGGCACTGGGTTGTAGAAAACCATCCCAGGAAGATCTGTATGTCTCACCCTAAGAAATTCCACCAGGAGACCAGAAATGAGCCTCAGTTGTACTGTATGGAGAAAGTGACATCATATATCCTGACCTCAGTTCAGTTCAACTAATGACGCTGCTTCATTCCTGCCCCTCCACATTCTAATTCTTCACCAAGAACAGAAGTGATCCTTTTACAACCACATCAGTTCATGACCCACCCCTATTCAATACCCTCATTGGCTTCCCATTGCACAAAAGTCAAAATCCTTACTGTGACTGTCAAATCCCAACATAAACTGACTCCTGGGTCCTTAGCTCACCTCATTGCCTCACTCACTTTACTCCAGCCCAGTGCACCCCTTTCTCTTCCTTGAACATGCCAAGCACAACACCCTCTCCCAAGCTTCTGCCTTTGTTATCTGCTCTGCTGGAAATGCTTCCCTCAAGTATTTCTGTGGCTCACTCCTTACTGCATCCTAATCTCTGTTCAAGTGTCACCTCCTCAAAGTAGCCTGCCTAGATCCCCTACTTTGTATTTAGTACACAGCACTTACTTCTATCCTTTATCACCCAAGGCTTTAAGTTCCATGAAGACAGGCTCTTGTCTGTTTTATTCACAGCTTTATCCCCAATGCCTAGAACTGTGTGTGCCTGGTACACAGTAGGCTCTCAATAATTGTTGAATGAATGAATTTATTGAGTGCATATTTCCTACCAGGCAACTGTGTTCAATGATAGAGTTAGCAATAACCATCAAGGACTTTAGAATCTAGGTCTGCACTGTCCAAAAAGGTAGCCCCTAGCAGCAGGTGGCTTTTGAGCACCTGACGAGTTCAACTCGAGATGAGCTGTAATATAGAATACACAATTAATTTTGAAAGCTCGGTACAGAAAAGAATGAAGATATCTCAATAATTTTTTATATTGATTACATTTTGAAGTGATTTTGGTTAAAAAAATATATGATTAAAATTAATTTTTCAATCCCTAGCATACATGGGCAGTGCCTAGTGAAGAAGGAGAGACTAGTATGCCAGGTCCTTGATATTGGTGCTTGTAATTATAAACCTTGTTCTTGTGAAATTAAAACTTACCCTGGTATTATATATTGCCCAAGAGTTACCTCTTGAAAGCCTCCTTGTTGCTCAAATGTGGCCTCTAAGCCAAACTAAGCATATAAATTCACTACCTTCCCCCTGGCATGGGACATGGCTCCCAGGGATGAGCCTCCCTGTCACCGAAGGATTTTTACCAAGCACTGACTAGTGATGAATCTGGAAAAAGACCTTGACCAAAATGGGGAAATATTGAAAAACAAATGAGTATTTATGGCTAAAAGATTTCAAAGTGAACTGGAAGGTCATTCCAGAGGTCACGCTTCTGCACATGTCAGGAGGATCTTACTGACTGCCACAATAAATGGTGCCTTAAGCAGGGAGTCTCCTGAGGGCTCTAGAGACATCTAGATACTACAGGCAAGGCAGACAACCCCAGAATTTGGCACTATGTCAGTAGGCCTTACCTTGGAGTAGATGATAACCTATCCCCCCAATGTATCAGAGTTAGACTCATTTATAATTTTCCTTCACATGGTTCTTATATCCCTTTTATTTGAACCTATAACTAGCACTATACCCATTAAATATATGTCACAGAGACTTAAATCTTCCAGCTGTTCATATGATAGTTGAGCCCTGAATCTCAGCAGAGTTGCAGCTAACACCTACTTTCCAGTTCATAGGATTCACACAGGACATCTAATAAAAGGATGATGATGGACAATGCACATCCCAAAAAACAAGGTATCTATAACTACCAGGAAGACAGTTCCAGCCATCTGCCTCATGAGAACTAAGGCCCCTCTCAATTGGAAGCAGAGTGAGCATCGTCATCCCCAAATCCTCAAGATTGAGGAATGAGCAAACATAAGGGGGAAATGCAACTATGGACTAAAGTAGAATTACTATTATTCTAGTAATGGAAGAACTTGTAACATTGATATAAAGGCAGTGGTCACCAGAGGTTCTGAAGGGAGGGAGAGGGAAGAATAAGTATAACATGGGGCATTTTGGGGACATTGGAATTGTTCTACATGAAATTGCAATGTTGGATACAGGCCATTTTATATTTTCTCGAAACCTATAAAATCATGTGGCGCAAAGAGTAAACCATAATGTAAACTATAGACCATGTGAGTTGCAATGCTTCAATATGTGTTCATCAATTGTAACAAATGTACCACACTAAAGAAAGGTGTTGGTAATGGGGAAAAGTGTGGGAGGAGGAGCTGTGGGGTATATGAGAATCCCCTATATTTTTTATGTGACATTTATGTACTCTAACGCTTCTTTAAAAATAAAATTTTAAAAATTAATTTCTCCTGTTTCTCTTTTTTTAATTTACAAGCACTCTATATCCATCAAGCAAAAACTCCTCCTTACCCCCTCCAGGCATCCCTTGGCACCCTCTGATCTACTTTCTGTCCTTGTGAATTTGCTATTTCTACATAACTCATATAAGTGGCTCCATACAATATGTGTGCCTTTGCTTATTTCACTCAGCATAATGTTTTCAAGATTCATCCATATTACAGCATGTCTCAGAGTGAGATATGACTGAATAATATTCTGTTGTGTGCATGTACCACATTTTGTTTATCCATTCATGAGCTGGTGGACATGGGTTCTTTCCACCTTTGGGCTATTATGAATACTGCTGCTATGAATATCAGTGTGCAAGTATCTGAAACACTATTTTCACTTCTTTGGGTTTATACCTAGGAGTAGAATTTCTGTGTCGAATGGTAATTCTATACAGGCATACCTCATTTTATTGTACTTTGTTTTATTGCACTTCACAGGTATGGCAGCTTACATTGAAGTTTTGTGGCAACCCTGCTTAAAGCAAGTCTATTGGTGCCATTCATCCTACAGCATGTGTTCATTTCGTGTCTCTGTGTCACATTTTAGTAATTCTCGTAATATTTCAAACTTTTGCATTATTATATCTGTTATTGTGATCTGTGTTCAGTAATATTTTATGTTACTGTTGTAATTGTTTTGGGGTGCCACAAACTACACCCACATATGACGGCAAACTTAATCAATAAATGTGTGTGCTGTGATTGCCTCACCAACCAGCCATTCCCTATCTCACTCCCTCTCCTCAGGCCTCCCTATTCCCTGAGACACAATATTGAAATTAGGCAAATTAATAACCCTACGATGGCCTCTAAGTGTTCAAGTGAAAGAAGAGTCTCAGGTCTCTCACTTTAAATCAAAAGCTAGAACTAATTAAACTTATTGAAGAAGAAATGCAAAAAGATTAGAAAGGAAAAAATCTAGGCCTCTTGCACAAACAGTTAGCCAAGTTGTGAATGCAAAGGAAAAGTTCTTGAAGGAAATTAAAAGTGCAACTCCAATGAACACACAAATGATAATAAAGCGAAACAGCCTAATTCCAGATATGGAGAAAGTCTTAGTGGTCTGGATAGAAGATCAAACCAGCCACACATTCCCTTAAACCAAAGCCTAATCCAGAGTAAGGTCCTAACTCTCTTCCATTCTATGAAGGCTGAGAGAGGTGAGGAAGCTGCAGGAAAAAAGTGTGAAGCTAGCAGAGGTTGATTCATGAGATTTAAGGAAAGAACCCATCTCCATAACAAAAATGCAAGGTGAAGCAGCAAGTGCTGATGTAGAAGCTGCAGCACGTTATCCAGAATATCTAGCTAAGGTAATTGATGAAGGAGGTGACACTAAGCAACAGATTTTCAATGTAGACAAAGCAGCTTTATATTAGAAGAAGATGCCATCCAGGATTTTCATAGCTAGAGAGGAGAAGTCAATGCCTGGTTTCAAAACTTCGAAGGACAGCCTGACTCTCTTGTTAAGAGCTAACACAGCTGGTAACTTTAAGTTGAAAATCCTAGGGCCCTTAAGAATTATGCTACATCTTCTCTGCCTGAACTCTAAAAACGGAAAAACAAAGTCTGGATGACAGCACATCTGTTTACAACATGATTTACTGAATATTTTAACCCACTCTTGAGACCAACTGCTCAGAAAAAAAGATTCCTTTCAAAATATTACTGCTTGTTGACAATGCACCTGGCCACCCAAGAGCTCTAATGGAGATGGACAATGACATTAATGTTCTCATGGCTACTAACACAACATCCATTCTGCAAGAAGTCATTTCATGGATCAAGAAGTCATTTCAAATTTCAAATCTTATTATTTAAAATATATATATTGTAAGGTTATAGTTGCTATAGAAAGTGATTCCTCTGATGGATCTGGGCAAAGTAAATTGAAAAACTTCTGGAAAGGATTCAACATTCTAGATTCCAATAAGAACATCCATGACTCATGGGAAGAGGTCAAAATATCAACTTTAAAAGGAGATTGGAAGAATTTAATTTCAACCCTCATGGATGACTTTGAGAGATTCAAATCTTCAGTGGAGGAAGTGACTGCAGATATGGTGGAAGTAGCAAGAGAACTAGAATTAGAAGTGGAGCCTGAAGATGGACTGAACTGCTGCAATCTCATGATAAAACTTTGACAGACAAAGCGTTGCTTCATATGGATGAGCAATGAAAGTGGTTTCTTGAAATGGAAACTACTCCTGGTGAAGATGCTGTGAACATTGTTGAAAGGATATTTGCGATGTTTGCTTTTTTGCAGTGGCCTGGAACCAAACCCACAATATCTCTGAGGTATGCCTATATTTAACTTTTTTAAGAACTGTCATATTGCTTTGCACAATGGCTGCAACATTTTACATTCTCACCGACCCAACAATGCTTCAATTTCCAATGTTCCCGTTCTCACACATCCTCTCCAACACTTGTTTTCCACTTTTTAATATAATAGCTACCCGTGTAAGTGTGGGATATGCAGTGGTATCTCATTGTGGTTTTGATTTACATTTTCCAAATGGCTAATGATGTTGAGAATCTTTTCATATGCTTATTGTCCATATGTATATCTTCCTTGAAAAATGTCTGTTCAAGTCTATTACCCATTTTTTTCATTGAGTTGTTTGTCTTTTTGTTGTTGCATTGTAAAATTCTTTAAATATTCTGGATATTAAGCCTTTATCAGATAGATGGTTTGAAACTACTTTTTCCCATTCTGTAGGCTGTCTTTTCACTTTATTGATATTGTCCTTTAATGTACAAGTTTTTAATTTTTATGAAGTACACTTTATCATGTTTTATTATTTTGTTGCTCACACTTTTGGTGTTATAATTAAGAATCCAGTGCCAAATCCCAGGTCTTGAAGATTTTACCTGATGTTATCTTCAGAGTTTTATTGTTAAAGCTCTTGTTTTTAGGTCCTTGGTCCATTTTGAGTTAATTTTTGTGTGAGGTAGGGATCTAACTTCATTCTTTCATATATGGACATCCATTGTTTCCAAAAGCATTTATTGATAAGACTATTCTTTCCTCATTGCAGGTACATGTCATCCTTGTCAAAAATCAATTGGCCATAGATGTATGGGTCTATTTCTACAATTTGAATTGTATTCCTTTGGTCTATCCATCTATCTTTATGCCAATTCACACTTTTTTTTTTTTTTTGAGGTACCGGGAGCCAGGGAATGAACCTGGGATTTTGTATGTGAGAAGCCAGTACTCAACCACTGAGCCACATCAGCTTCCCTTAGTTGGTTTTTCCATTTGTTTTGCTTGTTGTTTGTTTGTGTTTTTTCAGGAGGCACTGGGAACCAAATCTGAGACCTCCCATGTGGGAGGTGGGTGCTCAACGCTTGAGCCACATCTGCTCCCCATACTGTTTTGATTACCACAGTTTTGTGGTTAATTTTGAAATCAAAGTATATTTGTCACTCAACTTTGTTCTTTTTCAAATAGTTCTAGAGATTTGGAGCCCCTTGAATTCCCATAAGAATTTGAGGATTGGCTTTTCTATTTCTACAAAAACAGCTGCTGGAATTTTAATAAGGACTGCATTGACTCTGTAGACAGCTTTGGGTAGTTCTGCCATCTTACCAATATTAAGTCTTTCCATCCATGAACATGAGATGTCTTGCATTTATTTAGGTATTCTAGTTTTCGGCGTAAAAGTCTTTCATATCCATAGTTAGATGCTATTGCAAATGAAATTGTTTTCTTAACTTCCTCTTCAGTTTTGTTCATTGCTAGTGTATAGAAACACAATTGATGTTTTCTGTTGATTTAGTACACTGCCACTTTGCTGAGTTTGTTTATCAGCTCTAGTAGTGTCTTGTAGAAGTCTTTGGATTTTCTATATATAAGGTCACCTCATCTTCAAATAGCACTTTTCTTTTTCCTTTCCAATTTGTATAAATTCACTTATTTTTCTTGCCAATTGCTCTGGCTAGAACGTCTAGTACAATATTGAATAGCAGTAGTGAAAGGAGGCATCCTTGTCATGTTCCTGATCTTAGGGGGAAAGCCTTAAGTCTTTCACCATTGAGTATGATGTTAGCTGTGGGTTTTTAATAAATGCCATATGTCATATTGAGAAAGTTCCCTTCTCTTCTTAGCTTTTTGAGTATTTTTTTCAAGAAAGGGCACTTGATTTTGTCAAATGTCTTTTCTGCATCTATTGAGAAAATCATGTAGTTTTTTCCCTTTGTTCTCCTAATGTAGTGTATTGCATTGATTGGTTTTTGTATGTTGAATCATTCTTACACTCCTGGGATAAATCCCACTTAATCATTTCTATAATCTTTTTAATACGTGGTTGAATTTGGTTTTCTACTATTTTGTGAAGTATTTTTGCATCTATAGTCATAAAGGAAATTGATCTGTAATTTTCTTTTCTTATGATGTCTTTATCAAGCATTGGTTTGGGGGGAATGTTGGCATCATAGAATGAATTAGTTAATGTTCCCTCCTCCTCCATTCTTTGGAAGAGTCTGAGAGGGATTGGTGTTAATTATTCTTTAAATGTTTTGCAGAATTCACTGGTGAAACTTACTTTTTTTAATGTGGCTACCAGAAAACTTAAAATTACATAAGTGGTTTGCATTTGTTGCTTGCATTCTATTTCTGTTGGACAGAGGTAATCTGGAGGGAGAGGGAGATGATATAGGGATAATTTCTAAATAGTATGCATTAAGAAAGAAGTATCAACAAGGTTATATAGGGAGATCAAAGAAGAGATAGTTTGTTCAACCCATAGGTTCAAAGCCTCTTGGAAAAACAGATACATTAAATATGTTTTAAAGCAATGATCCTCAAAATGTGATTTGCATGGGGAATGGATGTAGCTCAAGTGGTTGAGCACCTGCTTCCCATGTACAGCGTCCTGGGTTCGATCTCTGGTACCTCCTAAAAACAAAGAAAACAAACAAATGGAAAACCCAACTCTCATTGTGGAGAAGATGTAGCTCAGTGGTTGAGCACCTGCTTCCCATCTGCGAGGTCCTAGGTTCAATCCTCGGTACCTCCTAAAATATATATGTAATATGCATACAAATCACATGGGAATATTATTAAAATGAAGATTCTGATTTAATAGGTCTAGGTTGGGACCTGAGATTCTGTATTTCTTACAAGGTCTCAGGGCATGCCAAAATTGAGGTTCTATGGACCACATTTTGAGTAGAAAGGTTTTAAAGGTCACTTTAGACTTGTTCAGGTAAATAAGGATGGGAAGAAACTGTTGGCCATTAGAAGCCTTGCCTAAGACTCTTCCAGTGCCTCCTGGCCAACTGTGGGAAGATCTGGCTTCTTCAGCTGATAATACTGAATTTTAAAGATTTGCCACTGCCCAAGACTGCTGCCTCTGCCATGGATGCTTGGAGGAAAAAAATCAGAAAAAAAGTTGATTTGAGAATTCACATGATGTGTAATTTACTAAGACATTGCCAAGCTGTTACCCAGGGTGGGAATTACTCAGGCTAATCTGAGACTTGGACTGTAAACCCTTAAGTTCAAATCCAGGGCCTCCACTCAGTACGACTTGCTCCCTTCCATCAGACACACACTCTGGACTCTGGAGATCCCTGAGGGGTAAAAAATGTAGAACTTAGTGTCTAGTTATCTTATGGTTTAACATATGAGGTATCAGTAAAGGGATTCTGAACTTTGGGGTCAATTTAGATAGGTTTGTCTCCATAGAGCATGTACAGGGACTTAGATAGGCACTTATGTTCAAATTATCTTATATAACATATTGGTGACTCAATATATCACAACAAGGCAAAGAAACAAGTTTGAGAGAAAGGCTATAGGAAGGAAATTGAGTGGGTATGGAAGTGTGTCATTAGCACAGAAAGTGAAAATGGAGAATAACAGAAGAATGTAGGACGTAGGACCAGTTAGCATGCTCTTGCAAACATTCAGGCAACAGGTCATACAGACCTGAACTAGGGCAATGGCTGTAGGTCTGGGGTAGGACTTCAAGAAATATTAAGATTAAACCATCAGGTCTTTGAGATTGAAAACGGAGAGGTGTGGAGAGAGAAGAATATAGGATGATTCTCTGATTTCTGGCTCAAAAAAATATAAGCACCATTTGTACTATGAAAAAGGGACTGGGTTATTGAAGTAGACTTGGCTTGAAGAGGAAAATGAGTAGCTAACTTTGGGACCTGAGGAGTTTTGAGTGCCTGAGAATAACCAAGTATATTGATGCAGCATATTGATGTGGGGTATATGAATCTGAAACTTGAGAAGGCACAGCTGGAGATATAGATTTGAGAGTCATTCCAACACAGGTGGACATTAAAATCATAATAGTAGATAAAACTGCTTGAGGAGAGTGTATGGTCTAAGACAAATGCTGAGGAGAAGAAAGAAGGGTACTTGGGGTGAAGGAGGGTACAAGCACAAGCAAGAGGAAATTTTGGCAAGGAATGAAGGGTTTCAAGAACCTGTGGTGTTTGCCATCATCAAATGTGAGGTCCATAAAATAGGAATATCAAACAGTCAACTGGATCTGATATTAGGTCATTGGTGACAGGTTCAGCAGCCTTTTCAATGGAGCATCTTCATCCAAATTGAAGAAGATTAAAGAAAAAATGTGAACTGAAGAAAGCAGAGAAGGAGAGAATGTATTCACTTCAAAGAAGCATGGTAAGAGGGAAGGACAGGGATAGGATAATGCCTCAGGGGAGACATAGCTTATGAGAGGGTTTGAAGGTTTTGTTTGTTATATATTTATTTTGGCTGTTTACTTAGAAGGGAGCAAATTTTCTATTTCAAATGGAAGAAATTTGAGTTTGAAATAATTTGTAAATTCTGGAGCAAGAGTCTGGCATCTAGGAGAGACCTCTTGGTCCATAGTGATAAAACAGCAGACACACACACACACAAACACACACAGCAAAGTAAGTTTTGAACTAGAATCTTAAAGTCTTGCATTTTCCCAGTTTTGAATTATAATAAGATACAATAGAAAGATTACTTAAAAAGCAAATCAAAGACCTGGCTCTCCTTCCATCTGATCACATGACCTTTACATCCTTTTGCCCTTTTGATATTAAATAATCTTATCTGAGAAAATTAGAGAGCTGGCTGGATTAGCAGTGTCGTCTTAAATACCACCTCTGAGGAACTGATAGAGGCGGCTTGCTATGCTGTGTTGAAAATGTTTCTGAGGCTGTGTCTACACTTAGGAAGAAAGACAATTATAAAAGACTAGCAATGTCTGCCATGGGCAGTAAAATAGTAATGCTATGAGTTTACCATTTCTGAATTCCTGAACCAGAACATTTCATTATTCATTAAGTGCATTATCAACCCTGTCACTCATTATGACTTTGACCCAGTGGAATTCTCTGTGGCCATTTTCCCCTTACTTAGTCCAAACTCCATTATTTTTTACCCTGGAAATAAATAGATCTGGCATTGCTACTTCTGTGGTTCTATTCAGAAACTAGACACATTATTTAATGTTTATCTTCTAGTAGGTTCCTATAATAACCATACCATTTAGGGAAATAAATCATTGATTGTAAAAATTGCCTTCAAATATTTAGCAGATGGCTTACTGACTATATGAGGTTCAGCAAATAGAGTCTCAAATATTTCAGACTGTGACAGAACTTATTCTCAAAGCTGGATTCAAATTCCAGATTTATAGCATCTCTAATCCCCCAGGTTAGGGATCCAATGCCCTGTCCTCTACATCAGGATCCATGGCTCCACTGGAGGAAGCCCTTTCAGATTCAATCACACAAGAGCATGATGACCAGTTTTCTAAAGAGCAATAAGGGAAGATTTCTCTCTCCCAACCACTCCCAAACTCTCAAGGATATTTGTTTTCTAATTGGCCTAAGTGGCTGCCATAAATATAGCTCTGCTTATACCTTTAATTGAACTCATACCTTGCCATTAGCACTTGACACTTCTAGCTAGTGGCTTATGACTTCTGATACTACTATCTGCCCATAGTGCCATTGAAAGGCTCACATGAAATATACATGAAAGCATTTTGTAAAGTCTCATTCATTATATTCAAAAATGGCATCATTGCTGTTTTTACTCTCCCCCATATGGAGGGCCTAAAAGGGGAAAGATGAGGATGTTTATAACCTGATGTACGACTAGTACTCAAAGAACCAGAAAGTCAATCCACAAGGCTTTCAGTAAAACATCCCCTAATTCAAAAGGCTAAAATCCCTCTTTCTTGGGATAAGTATTTTTAATTTTAAGAACACTTTATTTAATGCAAAACCTGCGAGTCCTCTACTTCTGCCATGTGCCTGTCCTCTAAAGGGGTAATCAGGCAATCTTCAGTTGTCTGTGAGCATTGCTTCTGTCCCATTTGTTCTTTTATCTTCTGGAGGAACTCCACTGACCTGTGTGCTTCCTCTCCATTACCTCTCTTTGATATCTCCTTTCTTCTCTGTAGTCATTTCCATCTCATTGCCTTTCTTAAGCATTTGGGAAATCTCTCAAGCCAGTTCTCCGTATTACTGATGCAATCATCCACTGGGTCCATTGTACTTCTTACTATTCCTAATACATTATATAATTCTGCCAATTCATTTTTTATTTCAAAGCCATCATTCTTGTTCCCATCTGGCTCCTTTTTTGATTTTTGCCTTCCTGTAAGCAAGCTTACTTTTGATATTTATTGTCTTATCGTATCTTTAATCTCATGTTTCATAGAATCCAGGCTTAATTGAATCTTATTGAAAGCACAAGCAGATGCTGTCTTAAATTACTTTTTTTTCCTACGGTAAATCTCTTTTCAAGTATGTCCTTCCTTTGCCTCCTATGTGCTCCATTCTTATTTCATCCTTCAAAGTCTTTTCACAGGCCCCAAATTGATATGTGTGGATTCCCCCCCACCCCCATTCACCCATACTCAAAAATGAGAATTCTATGCAGGATTTAAAGCTCTACCAGAAACAGGTTTAATAAGATATTAAAAACGACTCTGCTTTTTCATTTCAGCCAAAGCCCCCAGTTCAATAGGGGCAACAAGGACTAGCTACATACTTTGATGGACCTAGTGAAAAGCAAAAATGCAATGCACTTTGTTCAAAAATTATGAAGACTTTCAAGATAGCAACAACAGAGAATAAGCCAAGCATGGGTCCTTCTACGTGCGTGGCCCTTTGTGAATGTGCAGGTTATATACTATGAAGCCAGCCTGGGGACAGCACCCCCCACATTCCAAAGCTGGACCACCAAGTAGGACATATAAGTCTTATAAGAAACAGGATTTTCACATTTTAGCCTCTCATGCACCTAAAAAGTATGAAAGGGTTGAACTGAAGTGGCTAAGGAATGAGTTGGAATTTGGAGGATTTCTCCAGAACAAGGTATAAGTGTCCTATGAGAAATCCTCTCCTCAATGAGCTGAACTTCAGGGGGATCCCTTGTAGAATTTACTTAGGGAGGAATTGTAAGCAGACAGTGGGGGAGCAGCCTCAACCCCAACCTCCTCCAGAGAGACGCAGTAGAATGTTCCAGGGGGAAATAGCTGAGAAATGTGCGCAGGTACACCTGTGGGCAAGAATATCAGCTTTGAATGCCTGCCAAGCCCAGAGGGCACCAGGCCATGGCAGTGCCAGTCAAGTATGCCCTCTTTGCACCTTCCTCCTAGTCTGGGAATAGAGTCAGAGGAGCCAGCAGAGTACAGGTAGAAGAGGGAGGAAAAGCTTTTGGTGAGGTTTTGATTATTACCCAGTGCTAAAATCTAACTGCTTTGTGACTCTCTAAGTAATTAGGGGGTTCTATTATGTGAGCGTAACTGGACCATCCAGCTCACTAAGAGGCCATGGGGGAAAGAGCCAATACAGTTGGCTTGAGAATTGCTTCATAATTGCAGTTCATCAAGTTCTGCTTCTTTATATGCACAGAATCTCTGGCTTTCTCATGGATCTCTTCAAGTTCTCCTTGCTTGCTGGTTAGCAACCTCTGGTTGGGTCCTTAGATTGAGCATCAGTTGCCTCTTTCACAATCCAGCATCACAAAGGGAGCAGGGAAGAGCCAAGGACTTAGGCAATCCCCAAAGTGTACTTCCCTCTCCAGATACCAGATATGGTGAGAGCTCCTCTGCCTCAGAAGACACTTCCCAGACCCTACCGCTGCCTTAGCAGGCCCATCAAGCCTCCCCAAGTGCCAGGCCCAATTTCCCATCATCCCCTGAACCCAATGAATCTGCCGCTTTCAGAAATTGAAATGGCAATGCTTCCATTTCAGGAAGAGAGTCCTCTGATTCTCTTTTCAAAAGTCTGAGAAAACGTGCTGCTGTCCACATTGAGTGTAAATTGAGAATGTACACCATTGCCGAATCCCACTCCTGGTGACTTGAGCCCTCTCTGTGCACTTCCTTGACCAATATGTGCCACCTTCGGTCTCTCAGCCCATCCTTCCTTACAGCCCCAACTCCTCTGCTCGGAGCTAGAGCCCACAAGCAAGCTTCCATGAGGGCATTGGATCTCAATCCCAGCTGCCTATCTCAATCACCGGAGAGGCATTTTCAACAATTCCAATGACTGGGCCTTGCCCCAGACTAATTACAACCAAATAACTGGGAAGTGAGGCTCAGACACCAGAGCTTTCCATTACCGTCCAGACAATTCTAATGTGCAGCCAGGGTGACTATTTTAGTTTGCAAAATAGCTGCCGAAAGCAATATACCAGAAATGGGTTGGCTTTTAAAATGGGGGGTTATTGGCTTGCAAGCTTACAGCTCTGAAGCTGAGAGAAGTATCCAAATTAAGGCATTCTCAGGCGATGCTCTATCCCCAAAGACTGGCTGCAGGCAATCCTAGAATCCTCTTTCACGTGGGAAGACACATGGCAGCATCTGCTGTGCTCTCCCTTCTCCTCTGGGCTCTGTTGCTTTCAGCTTCTGGCTGCTCAGCCTGTAGGTGTCTCTCTCAGCTTCTGTGGGTTCCTCTCTGAGCTCATTTCTTTCTCTCTATTTATACTCCAGTAAGAGGATTAAGACCCACCCTGGGTCACACCCGACTGAAGCAACCTAATCAAAAGAAGTTCCAACCTGCAATAGGTTTACACTCACAGGAATGGATTAGCTCTAAGGACATGATCTTTTCTGGAGCCCATAAAACCCTCAGACTACCACAGTGACTCACAAGTTATTCCACATTTTGCTCAATTCTGTCTCATCTTGCAGAAATACCTCACAGCCCTTAGTATGTGGGAGACAACATTACCTACTTTTCAGTGCTGACATCAGGTGTTTTTTTATTATTATTATTATATTGAAATCAGTTCAGATTTCTCTTCAATAAAAGGAAGACTCTCCTAACTCACAGTGTTAGGAAATAAATGTATAACATAAGAGAAATACGAAATCTTTCTCTGCAGAGCTTGTAAAAACAAATGGGGAGCATCTCATTTTCCGCAGCTGTTCAGGTAGACAGCTAGGATGGCCAAGGACCTCTATAATGCTGTGGATTTACCCTGGAATCCTAATCAGACAAAGGAGTAGGAGTCCCTCCATCATTAGACACTTCCCATGGGCAATCATTTCTTAGTGAAGGGACAGAAATGAAGGGTTGTCCCTGTGATCAATGAGTAAACAAATCCAGATGTCTTTGTGATCTGAATTCCTCATTTCTCCATAATTGCAATATTTTATTGATGTTGGAATTAGTAAAATAACATTGTTAAATCTAAAAGGTAAATTCATGACAGCTACAACATGTAGAACATCCCTCAGAGGGAGAAAATTGATTGTGATATATGTTCCATGTAAGATTAAATATTAAAATGTAAAGATAAAAAAAATGCTGTGGATTACAGTCATCCTCTAACTTGTCCATTATCCTGAGCACCAGTGATTACAGTCATTCTGTGCCTTGATAAACTGTCACATTTGTCCACTCTGTAGGTGACCGAGCATGCATTTCCTCTAGGATTTTGTTCGCCCTCATTTTCCTGCGAAGCTTGCAATGGAAATCGCACCCTCCCAGATCTCAGGCTTCATCACACCGGCCTTCTCCATCCCAAGTATATGGAGCAGATTGCTTTGTTCCCTTGCCATCCTCAGCACCATCCAGGTGCTAAACTCAAGAGGCCGTGAATAAATGATGAAACCAAGTTGTAGCTTAGAGCTTGCTGTGTTCCATTTGCATAACTATAATGTCAGATTCATTATTCATAAGCATATGCTACAATGGCCCTCCCCTCAGAGCTCAGTTCTCCATCGCCTCTGACTCTCAGATGCACGGGATGACATCTCTCCTGCAGCTCAGAGCAATTTCTCCTTTCCGAGTGCACAGCAAAGTGATGCTCCTATATTTTCATGCAGGTGTGGCTCCTTAGATGCATCACATTTACAGCCTAACGTAAAATAAAATTGAAAGTTTTGATACTGAAAGTTGTAAGCATATTGGGTGAAGGAAAAAAATTAAGGAGACCTGACTCCCTTTGGTGGAGAGGAGGATTGGTCTATCTGTAGAAAAAGAAAGCAAATTATGATGGTGGACTGTGTGAGATGTGCTGGGAATCCTTTCCTAACCAAAAATCTCTCTCCTGGATAGGTGCCACTCATGACTGGGATTGCACTATTAAAAATTTTCTGGGACAATTGTCTCTTAGAAGGAAAAGCTCCTTGAGAAGAACATACTGGATGCTGTGCTTTACTTAAGCAAATCACTATCCTCTTGATAACAGCCCACCCTGACATGATGTTTCCTATGTGCCATGCACATACTAACTCATGTGACTCTTTAAATAAATGGCCCGATTACATGGAGGCTATCATCATCATCATCATCATCACCATCTCCATTTTTCAGATGAAGAAACTAAAGCATGGAAAATTGAGTAACTTGTCAGTCATGTATGAGTCAAGATTTGAACTCACATAGCCTGGTGTATTACTCAGCCAAAGGGGTGCTAATGTGAAATACCAAAAATGGGTTGGTCTTTATAAAGGGTATTTATTTGGGGTAGAAGCCCGCAGATACCAGGCCATAAAGCGTTAAGTTTCTTCTCTCACCAAAGTCCATTGCCACGTGTTGGAGCAAGACAGCTGCCGATGTTTGCCAGGGTTCAGGCTTCTTGGGTTCCTCTCGGGGCTTAGCTCTTCTGGTTCCTCCACAAGGTCAGCTGTAGACTATCAGATGAACGGCTCACTTCTCTTCTCCTGGGGCCTTCTCTCCAACATCAAAACTCCAACATCAAAACTGCTTCTCAAAAACTGCTTCCTGTTCTTTGCCTTGCCTTTTATATTCAATTCCCCACCCACCACGGGGTGGGGCTCAATGCCCTACTGACGTGGCCCAGTCAATGCCCTAATCATAACGTAATCAAGCCTAGATTAACAGATCAGTTTATAAGCATGATCCAATTATATTTTTGGAATTCATAATTACATCAAACTGCTCAAC
>JAQZBX010066431.1:0-16116 GCA_029593785.1 Cabassous unicinctus
CCATTTCTATTCTTTTCTCCCATTTCCTTAATAAACTGCTGGGCTAACCTAGCATGTTCTTAAATTACTTTATGTAACATAGCCAATAACCTAGAGGAATCTGGCTACTCTCCTTCTTAGAAATAGTAAAATGCAGCACCCAGATAGTCAAATAAAAGCCCAATGGGATGAACCTTATCAAGTATTGCTTTGTACTCATTCTTCTGTTAAATGACAGGGTATCTGACCTTGAATCCATAATTCAAGTGTGAAACCCATCAGCAGCCAAGAGGGTGATTCTCCGTCTTCCTAAAAGAAGGCTGAGGCTTTGTGTCTCTTGGCACCAGATAAAGACCACAACCACAACCAAGATTCTCCATACCTCTCTTATAGCTGTGAACCCATCATAGATTTAAGACTGCTTTTCAACAGGAAATAGCAAATAAGTAATATCTAATGTAGGCAGTACTACTTGGACATGTATACTTCTGTTGGCTGGATTCTTTTAATAATATTTTACAGGCTAATAACAGCATGCCTTTCACTAAAGGTTGGGACCATTTTCTGTGTAGCAAATCATCTAGTTTACTCAGCATCTTAGATTAGGTACCAGATTGTAACCACTAGCTACTAGATTTGATTATAAAAATGATTGCCATTGCTTTCAAACTTATAACTTTATCTGTTTGTAACCTCCATTTTCACATGGAAAAGTGGAAGGGAAATTTCATTGTTAAAGCCCTTGTTTTTGGAGGACAACTGAAGGATTGCTGTGTATGTCACCAAAATCCTTATAAAAATCCTCTTCCTATATTGCTGCTATACTAGTACCCTGTTTCCTTTAGGACCCAGAGTTAATTCCTTTAAAGAGTCACCTGAACCTTAGAATTGAGCTTCCCATAGAAGAGGAATTGCTCACTTTGGGTTATTTCCCTTGTTTTTATCTTACCCCCTATCATAATTGATCCTTAGAATGACATGGAACCATACTCATAAGCATCTTTCAGCTGCTCCAAATTATGTATGAGAACAGAACTAAACTACCCTGTGTTGTTGCAGACAACCATAATCAAACAGGCTGTAATTATACTGTGAATGGGGTCCCTAACAAGGTGGCAATTTATCAGGATTTAATGGAAGGTGCTATAAATATAGAAGGAGAGGTTTATACCTATTATATTATCAAAAGGTCTGATAATGACCAATAATGGGAGTTAGCATCCAAATAGCCAAGAAATTGAAATAAATAAAAAAAAAACCTGCAAAAAAAATAAAACCCTCTATAATACTTTTTTTTACATGAAACATATAAAGTTTACCCTTTGTCTGCTCTCTGCCATGATTTTAACAGAACCTTATAGTGTCCTAAAGTAATCAAATAAAGGCTCTACAGAGAACTTCCTGGGAAATTTTCTGTGCCCCAAAAAGGATCTATATTTATCTGTGGAAGCTCAAGGAGACATTTACCTTTTAAAGGATTTGAAGAATGTATCTTTGGCACTCATAGCAGAATGTTCCAATGTGTAAAGAATGCCTGGATAAAAGGCCTGTGTACCCTATGGTATTTAAAGCATGTAATTTCTATTAACAAACCTACCCATCATCATTGTAGTAAATAGGCATGAGGTATGATCATAGATGTCTTAGGTTTAGCAATAGAGATATTTGTTCCTTGGATTTACTTCATCTATCATGAAGAAGCTCTGTTTAACTTGACAGATACAGTAGAACTGGCTAACCATACTGTGGCAACACTAGAGACTATCCAAATCTCCATTGACACTTTGGCCCATGTCATCATGAAAAAAATCATGTAGGCTTGGACTATCTCCTAACAGAATGAAGAATAATATATGCAATAGCGAAAACTTCTTGTACTTAGGTAAATACCTCAAACACAAAAGCTTTATAATCAAGCAACTTGGTGACATAACATTAGTAACCCATCTGCATAAACCATGTGGGAGTCAGTTCAAAGTTATTTACCTGAACTATCCTGGCTTCTGCCAGTTTTGACTCCAGGAATATCCATAATAATACTCCTGCTATTTGGACCAATAATATTTAAATTCCTAATTTCCTTTGTATCTCAGAGACTACATACTACTGGGATGTTATTCTCATCATCATCTATCAAAATCAAGAGTGTAGTTCTGTACTGGAATCAAACATCCTAAAGCCTGGAGCCAGAGAAGATCTTAAGCTTCAAGGAAAAGAGTTTCATTCCTTAAATCCTGATCAACTTCCCCCATCAGCAGGAAGAAGTTAGAGCCCGATTTGCCCCCAATCCCTCAAGACTGAGGAATGTCCCAATTAAAAGGGGGAACAAAGCTGCCACTTTCTCAACCCTTGAAACTGTCACTCACTGTAACAGTTTGGCATTGTTTATGAATTCCATAAATAGTTATTGGATTATGTTTGTAAACTTGTCTGTCAGAGGTATCATTTTTAATTGATTAAATTATAACTGGGACAGGTCAATAGGGCATTGAGTATCCACCCGTTGGTGGTCAGAAACTCACAGAGAAAAGAAAAGGCAAAGGACAGAGTTCGGAGTTTTGAGCTGGATCTTGAGACATGAACAAACAGGAGAAGAACACAGAGGAATAGAGATGACTCCTTAGACATGGGAAAAGCCACAGGGAGAGAGACAGGGCTGTTCACCTGATAGTCTACAGCTGACCTAACAGAGAGAAGCAAGCCTGAGCACAGAGAGAAACAAGCCCCAGGAAGTGAGGAACCCAGGAAGCCTAAACTCTTGGGAGATGTCAGGAGGCATTTTGCTCCAACAAGTGGCAACAGACTTTGGTGAGAGTAACTTATTCTTTATGGCCTGGTAATGGTAAACTTCTACCCCAAATAAATACCCTTTATAAAAGCCAACAGATATTTGGTATTTTGCATCAGTACCCCTTTGGCTGACTAATACTGAATTTGGTATCAAGAGTGGAGTCATGCTTTTGCAATTATTAAAATGCTGGAAAGTTTTATAAATGGGAAAGAGGTATATTTTGGAGTAATTGTGCGATGTTTGGGAGAAAAGACCTACAGTGCTTTGAATAAACTGTTGATACTCATATGGGCTCTAAGGACACTTTATATGAGGCCTTAGAAGTAAATGATGAAATTATTATTGGAAACTGGAAGAAAGGCAGTCTGTGTTTTAAAGTTGCAGAGAAATTAGCAAGATTAACTCCTGCTGTTCTATGGAAGGCAGAATTTGAAAATGGCAAGCCTAAGCATTTAGCTGAAGAACTTTCTCCTGGCAACTTATAGCAAAATGCTTGATGATTGAGATAAGCAGAGGACTGAATTGTGGGGCACAAAGGAAAGAGAAACTGATTCCTGAAATTCCAAGCCCCTGGATATTCAGTCCCCAGATGACAGTGATGCATTTGAGGGCTCAACTAAATTTGGAACTTGGAAATCAGGATTGAAGATGTAGTTATCTTGGAAAGATTTTTAGAAAGTCTTACTGTCTGAAGGCTTGGACCCTGCTTCTTGCATGCTAAACCAACAAGCTTTTTAAGAGAGCTGTAGGAACAAAACCACTGTCAGCATGGACTAAAATGGACATGGAAAGGAAAGATTGAAAGAGAAACAGCTTTAAGAAGAACACCATGGAAGCTGAGAACTGGAATTAAGACATCACCATGGGCCAAGAGAGGAACCCCACCCATGTATACAGAGAGGGTGAGTTTGCCCCAGAAGTTGAAGAGGGTGGAGGTTCTCACCCAATATTCAGGGAGGGTTTTGATGCTGCAAGGTACAGAGAGGGTGGAGCATATTCCTCAAGGATTAGGGTGTTTAAGATCAGTACCCCATAGGTCTGATATGGGTGGACCTGTCCCCCATGGATTAGGGAAGGCCAGGTGGACAATTCATTGCTCTGAGAGGGTTGAGCCTGCATGCCAAAAGTTAGGGAAGATGTTGTCTTCACTCCATTTTACTAGGGAGCTAAGAATCTAACCCAAAGATTGGGTAAACTGTGGCAATAACCCCAACACTCTTAGAGGGTGAGGTCTCGAGCTTGGTCAACACCCAGATACTTGATGAGGGTGGAAACAAGAAAGTGGCAGTTGGGCAAGCCTGTGGAAAGGGTGGGTCCCCAAAAGGTCCCAGGGAAAAGAAACCATCATCTTAAGAATGACTCTCAAGCTTTGACATCTAATGAAGCATGTCCTGCAGGTTTACTGAAATGCAGGGGACACATGAATCATGTTTCCTTCTCAGTGTCTCCTTATGATAATGGAAATGTTTATCCTTTGTTTGTCCTTTTACATATTGAAAGCAAATAAATGATTTTGTAATTTTCAGAGGTCTACAGCCAGAAGGGACTTTGCCTCAAGACAAACTGTACTTCTTTACAATGATTATGATATGATTTTGTACTCAGTATTGTTACTGATTTAAGGTTGCTTCAATATTGTAATATATTTTGGGAATTCAGAGTGTGGAGTGTGGCAGTTTGGTATTATTTATGAATTCCAAAAAGAAATATAGATTAAGTTGTAAACTGGTCTGTTCCTCTGGTGTGATAACCCTTTGATTGTATTAGATTCTCCTGAGAAGTCTGATTATGTGAAAAAAAGGGCTCTGATCCAACCATGTCATTAGTGTGCTACTCAGCATTGAGTTCCAGGCCTTTGGGCTGATTAAACAGACTCTTGAATGGAAGCAGACTTACAGAAACAAATACACAGGAAGAGAGTCCTCCATAGACACAAGCCCAATGTAGAGAGATGAGTTTGATAGTCTACAGCTGACCTTGTGGAGAGAAGAAAGCAGCTGAACCCAGAAAGAAATCAGCCCCAGGGAGTAAGACAAGCCTTAAGACAGCCTACAATTGAAATCAAAAGAAGCTAGGACCATGGATCCTTAAGAGGAAGGAGGAAGGCTGAACTCTCGCAGACATCATCCACCATCTTGCGTCAACACGTGGAACAGACTTTGGGTGAGAAAGTACCTCTTATGGTACCTTTAGCTGGACTCTTTATGGCCTGGTAACTGTAAGCTTCTACCACAAATTCAGATTAGTCATCTATTCCTTATGAAGGGAATGTGTGTATGTGTTATTGTCAAGTCTGACTTTGGAATAGCCACAGTTTAATAATCAGGAGAAATGTGATATTATAGTGACACAATAGGCAGTTATAATTTAACAACTATGATTCTTTATGTAAGATAAACTTCACTGCTTACTATAGAAATAAAATTTAGAAGAATATGAGAAAATGGATTTTCTTACTTTTTAAAATAATGTCACTGATTATTTATAAGAATTTAAATAAAAATAGAGAAAAAATCAGAAAACATGGGCCTAAATATCAAAATAGTAAAATAAAGTATTAATTTTGGAGTAAGTGTAATACCATTTAGGCTCAAAAGAATGTGGCTTCATCCCAGCATCTTAACCCAACCCCTGTCACCAGGCTCCTGCAGGATGTTCCAGAGATATGGGTTTATATGTGAGAATTAAGTGAGAATGAAGTGAGAATCAAGCAGTAAGAGTAGATCTGGCCATCTGAAAATGGGAGGTGAATCCAGGGAATTGTCCCTGTTCTGTGATTCCTGGTTTGACAAAAGGATTTGTATTTGACCCTTACCCCTCTGAGTTCATTCTAGAGCAGAGTGTGCAGGGGCAATAGCTACTGAGATGCCCAGGGTGGAAAACCACAGACTGGCTGAGGAATGAGGTTCCCCACAGAAGCATGTCCCTGGGCTCTGCCCTTTGGTTGGGAGGGGACAGTTCTTGGGCACTGGTGGAGGCTGCAGGATGCTCTCTCTAATGGGTTCCTAACAAGTCATCACAGACAGGATGGCACAGGCCTGGGCAGCAGGGGGGGCTCTGGTACTCTTGTTGATGGGTCAGCTATGAACTTGGTGATTAGATTCATGTCTCTTCTCAGTGCTCTCTGTATCTGAGTATCTGAGGCCTTCAGCTACTTTCTTCTTATTCCCTCCACCCTGAGAGTCCCTCTAAGTATGTCTCTTAAACATCTTTCAAATGCCTCTCCCTTGTTATTCCCCATCCAATCTCCTCTTTGAAGCTGTCATCCCAGCCATGTCCCCAGGGCTCTGCCTCCTCTTTCCTCCCCCATTTGCAGCCTCCCCTCCCAGCTTCAGCCTTCCTGCAACCTACTCTTTCCTGCTCTGGGACTTGTAAGCTCTTTCCCTTCCAACAATGCCACTTCTTCACTTTCTGCCTTGAGCTCTCCCTTCCATTGCTGCTCTTCAGAGTCAATTTGAAGGATGTCCCCTCTAAGCACATTTCCCCAAATTCCCATGTCCTGTGAATGTCTGAGGCCAAGCAGGGTGCTGCACTTTTACATTCACTGTGTTCTTTATTCCTTGTGGAACTTTACCTTTGCAAACACAATTCCCATAAAGGCATGGAGATTCCATTCATTCTATTAATATTCAGCTGAACCTGGTGCTTGGCACTCAAATGCCTGGGAACCTGTGGGACCACAGTGTATAGAGGAAATGGCAAAGACCATTGCTTTTTGCAGGAGACTGACATTTTCATGTGGTTTGCAGGGAGCATCTAGAGAAGGTGTCTTGGGGGCCCATAAAGCTGGTTAAAAGATGGAGAAGTCCTTCAAGGATGCTAAATCTGTGTCAGGGAATGCAGAGGGAGTTGGTCCCAGGCTACCTGATGTGGGCTCAGCAGCTGTATCCTTTCTGTGTTTGTTCCCTGCCTCCTCCCACTCCCTGCCCATTAGGCAAATCACTTCCCAAGCCCTGCACCCCATTAGTGTACATTGGGGGGAGCACATTTGCATGAGCATCCTCTCCTCTGTGAGGCCACTAGAGATGATAAGAGAGGACAGTGACAGCCCAGCTCCACAGCAGTCCTCAGGGGCTGTGTCCTCCATGGCCTGGACTCCTCTCCTCTTCATGCTCCTCTCTCACTGCACAGGTAGGGACAAGCCACAGAGATGTAGGCAGCCCCCAACTACATCATCTCCTCTGGGTCAGCCCCCATTAAACCAGTCCTCTGCCCCAGAACCCATGCATATCTGTGTTTGCAGGTTCCCTCTCTGAGGCTGTGCTGACTCAGCCACCTTCTGACTCTCCATCTCTGGGGTCTTCTGTTGTACTCAACTGCATCCTAAGCAGTGACATAAAAGTTTGGTGACTAAAGTATATCCTGGTACCAACAGAAGCCAGGCAGTACTCCCAGGTTTCTGCTGAAACACAAGTCACAGTTAGATAAACACAAGGGCTCTGGGGTCCTTAGACACTTCTCTGGAGCCAAAGATGGCTCAGCCAATGCAGGGCTTTTGCACATCTCTGGGTTCCAGTCCCAGGACAAGGCTGCCTATTACTGTGGAATCTGGCACAACATTGTTTCTTGCAGTGACATGGTCAGGTGGGGAAGTGGACACCAGGACAGATATCCTGGGTACAACAAGGGCTGGCCTATGACTCCTGTTTTATTGACATTAAACTATGTTTACTTTTATAAAAATTATTTTAAAATCCTCCATTTAGAAATTTTCTCCCAAGTTTTCATGAAATAAATGTATAAACTTAAGAGTCCTCAAAGAAGCAGTGACACTATAGACAGAATCTGAGAGGAATTTGGTGCTAATCTCCATGGGACCCTGAGATTCTGTGAAATTGAGGCAGCAGCCTATGAGGAAAAGTCATGTCCACTCAGTGAGGTGGGTCTTCCTTCCTCACTCAGACCCTCTAAGTCAGCCCCAGGGACCAAACCCTGTCTTCCCCACCACACACAGTGAAGCCAGCATCAGGCCCTGGCCAAGGGCAGTAGAATTCTGGGAAAAGTAAAACTAAGAATAAAAATTCATTTTGGGGGATTGAGGCTGGGAGGAAAACAAAAGAAAAAACTTAGCTGCCGGGGCTGGAAATGGTAGAATTTGTCATGCACTAGCTGAGAGGGTCTAAATGGAGTCCAGGGGCTATAGGGGGGTTACACCTCAATTTTGAAAGGAAGGTTTTAGCATCTGGTAATGCTTATAGGATGCCAAAGCTTCCACCTTTATAAATGCCAATTACACATGCCCTCCTTCATCCAACTTGAGAAAGCATGTTATTGCCTGAAATTGAAGATTAAAATATAACATGGAAATAAGAGCAATAAGGTTTACTTTCATGGTAAAAGCAATGGCACATTAAAGAAGTCCTGGAGTTAAAGTTTAACAGCTCAGTTACCACAATAGTGACCTTTTGTTCAATGATGTGAGGATGATCTTGAAACAGCAGGAGGGTCTTCACATCAAATTACTCCTCCACTTGTGGTGAATTTCAGATGATGCAAGGTCTTTGTCAAGAGCTGGAGGGTGCACAGTGCTCACCCAGGGCTCCATCTTTCAGTAGAGGATCCCTGGACTCCTATGAGTACCCAGTACTCCTATTGTACCCAGTTAAATAGAAGATAAGGTCATATTTTGATCTACCTCATAGGAGAAAAACCCATCTTGACCTTTATGAAAAAAGACTAAAGAAATGAGAATCACAATACTTTAGAGCTCCTTAGAATACATGACATTGAAAAAGCCCCTCAAGGTTGGTAAGGAAAAGTAGGGGATGGGAGAGGGAGCTTGGGTGTCTGGAATTCCTGGCCCAAAGGCACTGGAATGAATTCCCTTCCTGGAGAGCACTAAGGTGAATAATGAAGTTCATTTGTATGCTTAGTTGACAAAGCCTAGTGTACCTCTGGGCACATCCCAACCCCTCCTGTCCTCTCTGTCCCCTGCTTTACCACAGAGTCTTTCCCTTTTTCCATATTCCAAATCCTTATGCCTGGCACAGGGTTGTCTTGGACATTCTCATCTTAAATATTCCTGGAGTGGATGGGTGAATTTTCCCACATGCCCTGAGAAGGCAGCATCTTGGTGACATTCCAGGGTCCCATGACATGCTGTGCTGATTTGTCCATTCTTGGTATTGGGGTCGCAGGAATCATCACCACAGCAGAAGCAGCAGCAACATAGAGACACACTGTGTGTCCTGGCAACAAATAACCCAGGAAAGAGTCTCTGATATGTGAGAAGTTTTGCCATCCCCCAAACCCAGCTATTTATGTCTCTGAGTTTTTGCACCTCTGCTACATCTATGAAGTTTCCTGCACCTCTTCTAGGAAAATGGTGAGCTTTGCTTATCCTGTGCAGGACCCCACTCTCCAATCAGCCCCGGATCTCCAGTTACCTCTGGCCCATTTCCTCTGTCGAATGGGCTGCTCTGGTCTGTCTTCCCAGTGTGCTCTGCATTCTCATGTCATTGCAGCCTCTGCCACACTGTGTGGTGGTCAGAAGTTCCTCATCTCTGTCTCCTAGTAGTCCTGGGATTCCTCCTTGAAAAATGCAGTTTATTAATATCAGTTTCCCTGAGACACAGACTTGACATGCCCAGTGGATGTTTTTGGAGTGGCAGTGACCAGGCTTTCTGGCCTAAGAACCTAACTTTATTTCCACTGAGAACTGGAGTTTGAGCAGTGAGCAGCTGGGGGTGTTCTGGGTCTTCCCAGGAAACACAGGGGATGGTCACTCCTGTGTCATCTCCCAAACTCTCAGGGCTGGGGCATGGGGGCCTGTGTTTGCTGAAGGGGACTCAGCAGCCATGTCCTCTCTGGGCTGGGCAGAGTCTCCTGCTCACAGTTCTGTGTAAGGTCCCAGCAGCTGCTTCCTCCCTGTCCTCTCAAGGGGAAAACTGAATTTTACTCATTAGGCTCCTCTGCATAAAGAAAGAAACTCAGGTTTTAACTGGTGGTCAAGATGGAACAGACAGAATCAGCAGAGGAAATAAATTTATATGAAGAACCCCTCCTCGTTCAAGGCAGTGGAGAAGATAAGGGAGGCCTGGGCCCGTCCAGTCCCAGCTCAGGTCCTCAGGGGTTGTGTCCACCATGGCTTGGGCTCCTCTCCTCCTCTTGTTCCTCTCTCACTGCTCAGGTGGGGACAGGCCACAAGGCCTCAGGACAGCCCCCTTTAATTGAGTTAGTCCCAGTGGCTCCAATATCCTGGAGGCTCACCCTGGTCCCTGCCCCATTATCCAGGTTTGTCTGTGTCTGCAGGTTCCTTCTCCCAGCCTGTGCTGACTCAGCCATCCTCCCTCTCCGCATCCTTGGTAATGCCTAACAGACTCACCTGCACCCTGAGCAGTGATATCAGTGTTGGAAATACAGGTTTACCTGGTTCCAGCAGAAGCT
Source organism: Cabassous unicinctus (assembly GCA_029593785.1). NCBI lineage: Eukaryota > Metazoa > Chordata > Mammalia > Cingulata > Chlamyphoridae > Cabassous > Cabassous unicinctus. Next base: position 10,157 of record JAQZBX010066431.1, read on the forward strand.
AGGGAGCCCTCCCCAGTATCTCCTGAACTACTACACAGATTCAGTCAAGTACCAGGTCTCCATGGTCCCCAGCCACTTCTCTGGAGCCAAAGATGCCTCAGCCAATGCAGGGCTTTTGCTCATCTCTGGGGTCCAGCCTGAGGATGAGGCTGCCTATTATTATTGATCTGGCATAACAGTGCTTCTCACAGTGACACTGGAGATGAGGACGTGGGGACAGAAACCCCAGGCCCCAAACTGGCTTGCCTGTGACTCATATTATTGATGTTAAAGTACATTTACTCTTACTATTCTAAACAAATCTCCATTTAGAAATTATCTCCAGGATTTTCATCAAATAAATATGAAGACTTAAGAAAGAATCCTCAAACCAACAAAGTCCCACTCTAGACAGAATCCGAGAATAATTTTCTGCTAAGCTCTTAGGCCCCTAAAGTTCTGTGGAATCCAGACAGCAGTTACAATGAAAATTCATGTCCACTGAGTGATTTGGGGCCAACTTCCTTCCTCAGAGAGACCAAGCCAGCCCTCAGGGATGACACCCTGCCTTCCCCACAAAGCCCACAGCAGTGAAGCCAGCACTAGGCCCTGGCCTTGGCCAGTGGAATTCTGGGAAATGTAAAACTAAGATTAAAGTGCTGTAGCCGGGATGTGGGTTGGGAAGCAAACAAAACATAAACCTGTGGCTGCAGGGGCTGGAAATGGTGGATTTTTCCATCCCCTAGCTGAGAGGGTCTAAATGGAGTCCAGGGGCTACAAGGAGGTTACATCTCAATTCTGACAGGAAGGTTTTAGCACCTAGCAAAGCTGATAGGATACAAGAACTTATCCCTCTATAATTTCCAAATTATACAGTCCCACCCCTTATCCAACTCAAGGAAGCATGTCATTTACTGAAATTTAAGATTAGGACATAACATGGAGAGAAGAGAAATAAGGTTTACTTTCATGATAAAAAAAATTGCACCTTAAAGTTGTCCCTTTGGAAAAGTTTAACAGCTCAGTTACCATAACAGTGACCTTTTGTTCATGAAGTGAGCATGAAGTAAAATGAAAGGAGGTTATTCCCATCAAAGTCATCCTATCCCTTGGGTATTTTTATTTTTTATTTTTTGAGGCACTGGGGCTGGGGATTGAACCCAGGACCTTGTATGTGGGAAGCCAACACTCAACCACTGAACCATATCAGGCGCCCTGAGTTGGTTTTTTCATTTGTTTGTTTTTTTGTTCATTATTTAGTTATTAGGAGGCTCCAGGAACTGAACCCAGGACATCCCATGTGAGAAGCTGGTGCTCAACTACTTGAGCCACATGCCCCCATCTTGGTTTTTAATATAGAAAATACTGAAGGCACTACTGGCTGCATATTACCATTCTAAAATGTCCAGAGTCTCAATGTGCTCCCTGTTTTCAATTGCCCTGAACATCCAGGTGGCTTTGGAGCTGGGAATATTTATAGCATGTCTGATCCCTCCATTAGGACAGGCCTTCACCTTGTCACACTGAGGCTGAGCATCAGTCTTCACCTGGAACAGAAGAAGCAGGTGATGCTGGTGACTGTGTGACTTGGTACTAAGAATGGATCAAAACAGGAGATATAGGCCTTTGGGGAGTACAAGGATTAACCTGGGCCAGGTCTGTGCAGTGGGTGCTCATGGGTGGGAAACCCCATACTCTGCTCTGGATGGAGATTCCCGTGGTCGCTGATGAGGCCTTAGGTGTCGTGGCCAGTTGATAGTGGTGACTGTGACTTGGTCCTAAGAATGGATAAGCCATGACATGTAGGCCTGTGGGGCTCATGCTCAATGAAAGATCTCTCTAAATACCATAAAGAGAGGACACCTGAGTTAAAGCATGTTAAAGCATGATGAAAAAGCCCTAATGAGTCTTGGCCTTTGGGAACCACATGGAGAACTCAAGTCAGTGAGAATGGTGGGTGTGGTGACATGTGATGATTTCCACCTTCACCTGCCTATGTAGCAAACAACTCTGCAAGTACAGTGTGACTTAAAACATATAATTCAATTCCTATGAAATGTAAAATAACCATAAGGCAATGCAGACAGAAAAAATCCTGTTTACAATAAGAACAAATCATGTGACACCTAAGACAAAATCCTGCCTTGAAATTTACAAATATGCATAAAATCACAAATTTTACTTATAGAAATAAAGGCTGACTTCATAAAATAGAGAACATTGTTACACTATTTAGTTGTAAATATTAGGTCTAACAGAGCTGTTAGTTTCTCCCAAATCACTAAAGTGAATTAAATTCCTAGCTAAATTCTAAAAGTTTTGCTTATCTTTTTGAACAATTGCTGAGTTGCCATCTTTTGAACAACCTTCTGAACAATTTTCCTTCCTGGAAAATATCCATTCGTACAGTTTCCATGAAGAGGCCTCCACTGCCTTCAAACCAGCCCAGCAGACCCCAAGTATGGTGCCTGATCTGAAGGAAAATATGAGTATTAGCTTTTTCCAGAAACTTCTCAGGTAGTGGTAATACCTTAAGTTGTAGTTTGTGTACATGTTTGAAATGAAAGAGGTCTTCTGGGAGTGAGAAACTGTTTATTAATGAAGTGCAATGTTTCAGAATCACAAAAGGTCTGAGTCAGACCACCCTTATGCAGACAAAGACAGTGCCCTGGTGAGGGGGAAATGAGCCCCTGGGCTCTGAGGACATTCAGCAATGGTGACCATAAGGGGGCACTGTGGGACTGCCCATGTTTACTGCACTGTGGGTCAGGAAATACCATTCATTCAAAAGGGGCAAAAGTGGGGGACTGGGCTCTGTGCTCACTGATAAGGACTCAGCAGCTGCATTCTCTTGGGCCTGGCAGAGTCCCCTGAGCAAGGACCTTGGTGTACGTCTCCTAGGGCTCTCGCAAGGGACAAACAAGACTTCATCCTCCTGGGTCTAGTGTGGGCTGAGCTTCAGCATCAGGGCTCAGGCAGGGCCTGGGCAATCAGTGGATGGAATCAAATTTGCATGATCCACCCCTCCTCTGGCAGAGGGTGAGAGAGAAAAGGAGGCCTGGGACAGCCCAGCTCCACTGTGGGGCTCAGGGGCTGTGTCCACCATGGCCTGGGCTCCTCTCCTATTCATTCTCCTCTCTTACTGTGCAGGTGTGGTCAGACCTCAGACCTGGGTCAAGAGCTAAACTTATGTCATGCTTTCTGACTCAGACCCTTAAAAACATCACCTGTGCCCCTGCCCCAACACCCATAAGTGTTTTTATTTGTAGGGTCCCTCTCCCAGTCTGTGCTGACTCCACAGTCCTCCTTTTCTGCATCCCTGGGAACAACTTTGAGACTCACCTGCACCTGAGCAGCAGCCTCAGTGTTAGTGAATATAGGATATACTAGTTCCAGCAGAATCCAGGGAGCACTCCCAGGTATCTCCTGTATTATTGGACAGACTCAATAAAGCACCAGGATTCTGGAGTCCCCAGCCACTTCTCTGGATCCAAAGACTCTTGGGAGGTCATCCTCCCAGAGGTAGCACTTATGTACATCTCAGCAGGTTCTCATAGACTGCCAAAGTGGATACCACCCCAAATAGTGGGGCTCCTGAGGGCTCTGGAGACACCCAGGTCCTATGGTCAGGGCAGACAGCTCTGGAGTTTTGTGCCTTGCTAGTGGGCTGTATTTTGGGGTTTCTGTCCCTGAGAGTGACAGAGTGGGACTCAGTTATGGATTCCCTACACATGGCTCCTCTGTCCCTTCTATTTAAACCTATATTTGGTGCTGGAGTTTGTAGGTGTATATACAAGAGACTGGAATGTTTGGGCTGTCCATGTGACAGCTAGGCCCTGAGCCTCAGCAGAGTTGCAACACCTACTCTCCAGTTCATTGGACTCACCCAGGACAACTAACAAGAAGGTGAGGAGTGACAACCACCACACCAAAGAAACAAGAGAGCTTAAAACTGCAAGCAAGAGTCCCATCCATTGGCTGTATGGGATTGAAGTCTCCTCTCACTGAGAGGTGGAGTAGATATCACCATCCCAGAATCCTCAGGATTGGGGAATGAACTTTGGCTAGAGTGGACTTACAGGTATTCTACTATAGATTTATTGTGATTCTAGCAATGGACGAAATTACATTGATGTGGAGGCAGTGGCAATTGGAGGCTCTGGGGGCAGGGAGAGGGAAAAGCAGGTATAATACAGGGGCTTTTTTGGGACTTGGGAATCATCCTGAATGACATTGCAGTGACAGATATAGGCCACTATATATCTTCCCATAACAGGCAGAATTGTGTGGGAGAGAGTGTAAACTACAAGGTGAACTATGGTCCATGGTCAGGGGCAATGTCCCGGATGTGTTTATCAATTGCAATGAATGTGTCACACTACTGAAGGGTGTTGTTTATGTGGGAGGGTGTGGGAGGTGTGGAGAGCAAGGCATATGGGAATCCTTATATTTTTTGTGTAATTTTTGTGTAACAGTTATGTAATCTAAGTATCTTTAAAATATATATATATATGTATGTATTTAAAAAAAAAGATGCCTCGGACAATGCAGGGCTTTTGCTCATCTCTGGGCTGCAGTCAGAGGACAAGGATGATTATTACTGTGCTGCAGATCATGGCAGTGGGAGCAGCTTTTGTTCCTCACACTGGCTGAGAAGAGAAGGGGGTGAGGCAAATTTCATCAACTGTAAAGAATGTATCACACTAAAGAAGGATGCTGTTAATGTGGGAAAATGTGGGAGGTGTGGGGAGCAGGGCATATGGGAATCCCCTATATTTTTATGTAACATTAATGTAATCTAAATATCTTTTAAAAATAATAAAAAACATATTTTAAAAAAAACCTGGGCCCACATGCTATGGCTCTAAGCCTCTTTCTATTGAGAAGCTGAGAAAGCAGCTCTAGGTTCTGCAGAGATAGGCTCAGGCTAAGGGTAGGGTTGAGGACGTGGCACGGGTGGGTCCCAATTTCCAGTTCAATCACTCAGAGTCTGTGAATGAGTCTCCCCCAGACCCTGACCAAGTAGGGGTTCCCCTCTCATTGCATACCAGGGAAACATCACCAAGTGGCACAGATTGAAACAAGAGGCCTGGGATTGCCTGGGAGCTGTGTCCTGCCACAGGCCATGCCCAGGGCTCACAGCCAACCTAGGCCTCCAGTGGGTAGTGGAGCTGCCTTCAAGGTTTGAGGGGTAAATGCCTGCTCCTTAAAGTGGGAGGAAAATGGAAACTGAAATTCACTCTCAGATGTTCTGCATCAAGGAGGGATAAAACAAACAAACAAACAAAGATGGGCTAAAGCAGGTTTCTCTAACATGCTTTCTTTCTGATGATAAATAAATATTCACAAAAACCCACTGTGTGCTTAACACAATAGATGTTTAAAAATGCCTATATTTAAAAAAGATAGCAAAAGAACATAGCTTACAAAGATAAGAAAATGCAAATAATGGTACCCTTAAAATGCAAAATTACATTTTAGCAACATTTTTCTTTTATTTAAACATATGAACTAATTATATTTAAGTGACTACTTTAGATATCACTAATCCATTTAAAGATGTAAGTGCAATGAAAATCTCTAAATAATGAAATCTCATGGGACACACTCCTCCATAGAGATGTCACACTGGCAATCCTGCTCTTCTCTTCCCCAGGCCACACCCCAAAGTAAAATCATTAAGTCTGGTGTGACTCCAGAAATGATGTCATCATATACAAACATTTGTTCCTTTTTTTTTTTGGTTTGAATAAGTGATATTATGTTTTGGTTGAAGTGTGACTTTTTTTGAAAAAAAAATTATTATACATCGGATGGCATTTCAGGTAATAGCATTACATTCTCTCATTATTAAATTCCACACAGCCTTGCTCTTTCTTTTCCCCTCAAGACCCTGCTTAGACTGAGTGACCCCAGCAGCTCCCCTCCTGTCTGGCCCACCTGGGAGCAGGCAGTGGTTGAAACAAGGTAACATTTTAAAT
>JAQZBX010066432.1:0-16115 GCA_029593785.1 Cabassous unicinctus
TTCTCTTTTTGTCTTTTTAGTTGTTCTTACACACTCCTCCCACTCTCTCTCTCTCTCTCCTGTTTTTTTTCCTTTCAACCTGCAGAACTCCATTTAGTATTTCTTGAAGGGCAGGTTTCTTATTGGCATACTCTCTTAATTTCTGTTTATCTGTGAATATGTTGAACTCTCCATCATTTTTGAATATCAGCTGAGCTGGATAGAGAATCCTTGGTTGGAAGATTTTTTCTTTTAGTATCTTAACTGTGTCATACCACTGCCTTCTTGCTTCCATGGTTTCAAATGAGAAATCAGCACTTAATCTTATTGAGCTTCACTTGTATGTGATGGTTCTCTTTTCTCTTGCTGCTTTCATCATTTTCTTTTTGTCTTGGGCATTGGACTGTTTGATGAGTATATGGCGGTGTAAGCCTTTTGGTATTTATACTTTTTGGGGTGTGCTGCATATCCTGGATATGTACATCCATTTCCCTCAATAGGGTTGGGAAGTTACAGCATTTGTGCATTTTATGTTGTCATTCAAATTGCTAAGCCCCTGATGGATTTTTTCTATCTTTTAATCTATCTGTTCTACTATATATTTTGTTTCAGATATACTGTCTTCCACATTACTAGTTCTTTCCTCTCCCTGTTCAAATCTGCTGTTGTGTACTTTCAGTGTGTTTTTGACTTCTTGGATTGTGTCATTCATCCCCATCATATCTGTTATCTTTTTATGTATGTTTACAATTTCTTCAGTATGTTCTCCCAGTGTCTTCTTTATATCCTTAATCTCTTCCTTCACTTCATTATGTTGGTCCATGATATTTGTTTGGACAGCTTGGATTAGTTGTTCAATGTTCTGAACCTCTTCTTGGTTTTTAGTTTGTTCATTGGTCTGGGCCAGGTCTTCCTGTTTCTTAGTATGGTTTGTAATTTTTTGCTGTCTGGTCATCTTTTTATCTTGATGTACTTATTCAGTGGATTAGCTTCTCTCCTTTATCTAGGATTTTATTTAATTGCTGTTGTGTGTGTGTGTTAAGTTTTCTCTTTGAGAATTTGTTCTTTGTGTTCTATTCCTTGCTGTTGTCTATGTTCCCTTGAAGGAAAAAATTAGGTCCAAAGAAAGCAAAAAAGGTAAGAAATGTAAAAGGATAATAGTAATAATAATAGTAATCATTAGAAGAGGAACTGTATAAGACCTTGGAAAATGAATATTTAAATCACATAAGCAGTGTAGAGTAATACAAATAAAAAAGGGGAGAACAAACAATGAACTGGGAAACCAAATAGAGAAAAATATATAGAATGAATTAAAAGGCCAGAATGATGAGGAAAGAGGGAAAGAGAAAAGACAAAAAGAGAAAAAGTTAATAAAAGAAAGAAAACAGGATAGAAGAGATGGAAATAAAAATCAGTAATATTGGTGATTAAACAAAGAGAGGTAGAATGTAAGAACAAAAACAGAAAGTGGAAATTAGGACACTAATTCCACTAATGAAGGACAGAAAAGAGATAGCATTGGTAGACAAAATTGGTATACACAGAAAAGAGGAAATCAAGGAATAGGAAACACAGCAATCAAGAATCAAGTCAGCAGCACCCTGAGGTATTTAACGCTTTGTCCTGCTCCCTCCAGATTGATGCCCTGAATGCTCCTATTCTGTGGGTTCCCCAAACAACTAATTTGGGCAGGATCTTGCCCCCACCTAGCCATTTTTCTGTGAGAGAGATCTGTCTATGTTCCATTGAAATAAAACAAAATTAGGACCAGAAAAAAAGGAGAGAGAGATAGGAAGACAAAAAGAATAATAGCAATGATAAAAGTAAAAGGTAGGAGAGCAACCATTCAAGAACAAGGAAACTGAATACTTAACATAAGCAAGAATCACATAGGAATACGATTAGGAAAGTGGAATAGAAACAAAGAAACAAGAAGAATAGAAAAAAATATATATAGAATGAATTAAAAGGCTGGAATAGTGAGAAGAGGGGGAAGAAAAGAGAAAAGAGAGAAAGAAAAAAGTAAAAAAGAAAGTAAACAGAGATAAGAGAGGGAGAAATACAAATAAAAAAAATTGTAGACCAATTAACAGAGGTGGAATGAAAGAACAATAATGGAAAACAGAAGATATAAATATAAAGGAGTGAAAAGAAATAGCGTAGGTAGAATAGATCAGTAACCAAAAGAAAAAAAGAAAAAAAAAAGGAAAATAAACAAAAAGAGAAACAAAGGAAGGGGATAGAAAATAAGCAAGAAACAAGACTGCAGCAACTCGTTTTTTTAAAAAAAATGAGTCCGAAGAAAAAAATTAACACAGAAAAACAGCCTTCTCTCTTAGACCACTAAGGATCGTCTCAGGCTGCTGATGCTCCTCAAGCACTCACCCTGCAGCCTGCCCTCTGCAGGTTTTGAACTGGGTTTTCATGAGTAAAATAAGGGAAATGAAAGAAAATAACCATTTTTTGAAAAAAATAAGAGATCCAAGAAAAGCTAATGCAAACAAAATGTCTGTATGTTCCCTGTCTTAAAACTTCAGTTTGATGCCTGATAACCTAGTGAATCACTTCTCATGGAAGTGGCCAGGAATTGAACTGGGAACCTCATGTATGTTAGGCAGGAATTATTCCACTGAGCTATTCTGCCTCCTTTGGTTAACTAGCCTTTCAGAAAGCTATCTGTGACTTTCCCCCAGGGCAGGTTAGATCCCCTGCAGTCTGCTGGAGTGGTGCTGATCACCGCCTGTCTCTGCCTCCTCACTAATGTAATTCCTCTCTTTATCTACGTGACTGGGTTTGACTGCCTGAAGTGATCCTCCTCCCCTCTCCCTGTTGGGTCAGGGTCCCTTTCAATATTCAAGGGGGGCCCAGCTGGCTAAACACCACAAAAAATCACTCTCCACTCTCCCAGACCCATCTTCCTTGCAGAAAATTTGCTGTCACACTCCTGTCTGCAGCAGTGGGCTAGGGTCTCCACTTAGCCTCTCCACCCTGAGGGCCGGGTATGTGTGCCCCTTCCAGCCACGGAGGTAAGCAATCCACGATTATTCCTGTCTTCCCTATCTGTCCAGTACCCTCCTAGATGACTCATAGTAACTTCCTGTGGAGGTAGATGTCTGCTCTTCTCTCAGTTAGATACAGTTCACCTGGAGTTTAACCCTCACTTAATATCTCAGAGTTGAGGAAGCCCTTTCTGGTAACCAGGAGGTTTAATAACTCACAATTACTTGTTTTGGCTTTTTTGTGTATCTGACCCTTATTCTTCTTGGAGTTGGTAAGCAGTGTCCTGGTTTGCTGTGCCTCAAAGCAGGTCCCCATGGCAGCCTCTGGCTTTTTCTTTGTTGTTTTAGCGAGAGCTAAGGCTTATATGCCTAATGCATTGGCCATGTTCCCACAATCCCCTCTTTATATTTTTTATTAGAGAAGCTGTGAGCTTACAAAACAATCATGCATAATGTGCAGAATTCCTGTATATCACCCCTGCACTGACACCTTACATTGTTGTGGAACATTTTTACAGATTATGAAAGAAATAGAATCCCCTATATTTTTTATGTAAGTTTTCTGTAATCTAAAACTTCTTTAAAAATAAAATTATAAAAAGTTTGTAACATATTCTGGAAATAAAGTATTAAATTCTGTTGGAGAAAAATATTTTGATGATGACAAATGCGCTTGTGTCCTTTATACAAAAACAATGCTTCCAGGTTTCTATCATAAAATTGAACTATCATCTGATGTAGGGGTGTGAAGATGACTCATATTTTTTGCTTTTATTCTTTATTACAGAAGCTCTGGGATAACAGAAAAATCATATATTAAATACAGGTCCCCATATACCACCCTATTAATAACACATTGTGTTGCTGTGGAACATTTGTTACAGTTGATGATAGCGCATTTTTAATAATTGTGCTAATAAATATAGTCCATGATCTAACTTAGGGTTCACTGTGTAGTGTTGTTTCATGAATTTTTTTAAAAAATTATTCTACCATATGTAAAATCTAACATTTCCTCTTTTATCACATTCAGATATATATTTCAGTGCTGTTAAATTACCTTCAAAATGTTGTGCTATCATGTTTGCCATCTATTACCAAAATATTTCCATCATTCAAATTTTGAAACCTGTACATTTTAAGACTTAACTTCCCATTTCCTATTCCCACCCATCCCCTAGTAACCTATATTCTAGATTCTGACTCTATGAGTTTGCTTATTCTAATTATTTCAAATCAGTGAGATCATACAATATTTGTCCTTTTCTGTCTGGCTTTGGGATGATGTCTTCAAGTTTCATCCATTTTGTCACATATATCAGGACTTCAATCCTTTTTACACCTCAATAATATTTTGTTGTATGTATATACCACATTTTATTTATCCATTCATTGGTGGACACTTGGAGTGCTTCCATCTTTTGGCAGTTGTGACTAATACTGCTATGAACATTGGTGTGCAAATATCTTTTTGAAATCCTACTGCATTAGTCAGCCAAAGGGGTGCTGATGCAAAGTACCAGAAATTGGTTGGCTTTTATGAAGGGTGTTTATTTCAGGTAAAAGCTTACAGTTACAAGGAACTAAAGTCCAACTCAAGGTACCATAAGAGGAACTTCCTCACCCAAAGTCTGTTGCCATGTGTTAAAGCAAGATGGTGGGTGATGTCTGTGAGGGTTCAGCTTTCCTCTTTCATCCTAAGGGGCCATGGGCCCAGCTCCTTCTAATCTCAGCTTTAGGTTGGCATAGGGCTCAGCTGCCTTGTTCTCTTCAGCTGCAAATTATCAGGTGATACAACTCATCTCTCTCTTCCTGGGCTGTAGGACCCTCTTCCATATCTATGGAGTTTCTCTCTCTTCTGTGTATCTTGTGTTCTCCTTGTAAGTGTCCATTTATATAACCCAACAAGGGGATGGGGCTCAACCCTGCATGCCCTAATGATGTGGCTGAAAGTCCTAATCTTAACATAATCAATTAAATGTAAAGCCTTTGAATTTAAATGTTAAAGGGTATCATGCCAAGAGAAACAGACCAATATACAAATATAATATCTCTTTTTGGAATTCATAAATAATATAAAAGTGCCACACCTATTTTCAATTTTGGGGGTTATATACATAGTGGAGTCTTGTGATATGGTAGTTCTATACTTGACTTTCTGAGGATCTATCAAACTCTCTTCCATAGTGGCTTCACATTCAGGAGCAATGAATGAGTGTTCCTATTTCCCTGCATCATCCCCAACTGTTGTAATTTTCTGTATTATTAATAGTAGACATTCGACTGGATGTGAAATGATATCTCATTGTGGTTTTCATTTGCATTTCCTTATAGCTAATGATTTTGAGCATCATTTCATGTGCATTGTAGCCACTTGTATATCTTCTTAGCAATATGGCTATTCAAGACTTTCGCCCATTTATAAATTTATTTGTTCATCATTTTGATGTTGAGTTATAGGATTTCTTTATAAATTCTGGATATTGCACACTTATTGGATATTAGTTTTCCAAATATTTCTATGGGTTGCCATTGTATGGGTTGCCATTTTACTTTCATGGTAAAGTCCTTTGGTGCTCAAAAGTTGTTAATTTTGATAAGGTCCCACTCTACTATTTTTTCTTTTGTTGCTTGTGCTTTGAGTGGAAAGTCTAAGAAATCATTTTCTAACACAAAGTCATAAATATGGTTCCCTACATTTTCTTCTAGGAATTTGATAGTTCTACCTCTTATATTTAGGCCTTTGACCAATTTTGATTTGACCTTTGTATAAGATAAGAGATAATGGTCCTTTTTTTTTTCTTCAAATGAATATCCTGTTTCCCTAGCACCATTTGTTGAAGATAATTATTCTTTCCTTTTTGAGAGGACTTTGCCCTTTGTCAAAAATAAGTAGACCATAAATGTGAGGGTTTATTTTGGAGCTTTCAATCAGATTCCATTGGTCTCTATGTGTGTCTTTGTGCCTGTATCAGGCTCTTTTGTTTACTGTGACTTTGTAATCAGATTTAAGATTGGAAAGTATGAGTCCTCAAAATCCATTCTTCTATTTCAAGATGGTTTTTGCTATTCAGAATTCCTTATACTTCCATATAAATTTGAGGATTGGTATTCCACTTCTTCAAAGAAAGTTGTTTCAATTTTGACTGGAATTGTCTTGAATCTATCAATTTCTTTGGGTAGGTTTGTCATCTTAATGCAATTTACTGTTCCAATCCATGATCAGGGCATGTCCTTGCATTTATTAAGGACTTTGATTTCTTTTAACAATGCTTTGTAGTTTTCTGTGTACAAGTCTTTTACATCATTAATTAGATCCACTCCTAGATATTTCATTTTTTAGCTGGTATGGTGTCTGGAAATTTTTCTTGATTTCTTCTGATTCTTCATAGCTTGTATATAAAAACACTAGTGATATTTGGATGTTGGTCTTGTATCTTGCCACTTTGCTGAATTCATTTATTAGCTCTAAGAGCTCTGTTGTGGTTTTTTCAGAATTTTCTATATTTTGTATCACATCTGTACTTAAGGAAAGTTTTGCTTCTCCTTTCCAATTTGGATGACTTTATACTTTTATTTCTTTTTCTTCTCTAAGTACTCTGGCAAATACTTCCATTATAAAGTTGAATAACAATGGTGAAAGTGGACATCCTTGTCTTGTTCATGATCTTAGAGGGATAACTCTCAGTCATTTACCATTAAAGAGGGTGTTTGCTGTGGGCTTATCATATATGGCCTTTATCATTTTGAGGAAGTTTCCTTCTATTCATACTGCTTTTTAGAAAGAAATGGTGCTGGATTTTGTCAAATGCCTTTTCTGCATCATGTGTGATGATCATATGATGATCACATTCATTGTGTTAATGTGGTGCATTACAATATTTGATTTTCTTATGTTGAACCAGCCTTAGATTCCATGAATAAACACCATTTGATCAGTGTGAATAATTCTGTTAATATGTTGTTAGATTCAGTTTTTACTATTTTGTTGAGGATATTTGTGTCAATATCCAGATGACTTATTTGTCTATGGTTTTCTTTCCTAATGCTATCTTTATCTCACTTTGATATTAAGGTGATGTTGGCCTCATAGAATGCATTAGGCAGTTTCCATCCTCTTCAACTTTTTTGAATAGTTTGAGTAGAATTACGGTTAGGTTTTCCTGGAACAATTGTTAGAATTCACCTCTGAAGCCATCTGATTTGAGCATTTCTTCATTGGGAGGTTTTTGGTTACTGGATATGCTGGTTTGAATCTTGTGTGGGACGCCAGAAAATGATGTTCTTAAGCAAACCCATTCCTATGCATGTAAACTGATTTATGTGGGACATTTTTGTTAGACTTAGTTAAATAACTTTTTTATTAGATCAGTTTGATTAGAACACTTCAGTTACAGGATTCTGATTAGACTGTGGGACCTAGGGTTACTCTTAATCCTTTACTTGAGCCCTATATAAATAGAGGAGAGAGGAGAGGAAAAGCTGGACTTTTACCCTGCCATATGAGACAGGACTCCAGGATTGCCTGTAGACATAGAAGACAGAGAAATCTGAGAGATTAAGTGAGAAGCCAGAGGCTGAAAACAGCACAAGAGACGAAGATGAAACAGCAAGGCCTGTAAGAGATAGGGGAGAATCAAGCCAGAGGCCTGATCACCACAGTTGAGCTCCATGAGAAAGTATGTCTGGAGGAGAAAGCCACTATTTTTCCTTGACAGGTGGCAGTACACCAGGATGATCAGCAGCCAACTTTTGCTAAGACAGTATCTCTGATGATGCCTTGATTTGGACATTTTCACAGCCTTGGAACTGTAAGCTCTTACCTAATAAATTTCCATAATAAAAGCCAACCCATTTCTGATATATTGCAATGGAAGCTTTTAGCAAAGTGAAAAATGGATTTAATCCATTTACTAATAATTGGTTTGCTGATATCTTCTCTTTCTTCTTGAGCCAATGTAGGTAGTTTGTGTATTTCTGTATGAGTCAACATGTTATACCTGAGATTGCCTCAGTGCCTGAGACATCATAGGCACCATCTCATAAATGCTAGACTAAATTGAATAGAGAAAAACTAAGAATATTACTAACATGAAATGATAAGTGAAAGGCCTGAGTGGACAAAGTTATTCAGCTGGTTCATGAGAGGGTTAGGAGTAACAGTAATGGTGAGAGCTCCAGGAGCCAGAGCTGCTCTTTGACAGATGAGAGGTTTGGGTTCAGGGGCACAAGAGTGACATATTTCCTGCTTAAAATTCAGCTGCTTTCTTCATTTTAAATTTGACCCTAAAGAACATAAAAAAGGAAAACTCTAATTTGTTTAATATATACATTGTAAATTACCTGTAATTACCTAATTGATCAAGAAAATATTTAGTAACTAAACATATTCGAGTATTTGTCTTTCTGTTTTCAAGTCACAATACTGTCTATTCCAGTCTACACCTTCTGATGATTAAAAAAATCAGTAATATTTGAAATAGAATACAAAACAACAGCACAAAGAGGGTTTAAAAAATCATGCTAATTCTCTAATGGAAAGATTAGGTAATTGAGGCTGATGAACAGCATTTTGTGTAATGACACAGTATCCCTATGTATTTCCAAATGTACCACATGTTCTCATACTGCCCTATTTTTCTCATCTGTTACCTCTGCTGGGCTGGCTCTCCCTCCCACCCCATCATGGATGTCTGGCAAGATAATCTTCATAACTCAGGGAATGTAAATCCAGTGATGAAGGGATTATCAACTTGTTACCATGAAAAGCATATCATCCCCTCCTATAACTTTCATTGCTTTCTATCTCCTCTCTCACAATGTACTCTCTTGGTTCATAAAAGGTGCATAGTATTTGTTAAGTTGTATTTTCATTCCCTTTACAAGTCCCCCTCCAAGGGAGAAAAAGTTTACTTTCTCAGAATAAGCAACAACATGGAACTGTGCATGGAAAGAGACATTGCTGAAGAGGCAGCATTTTGGCTCTAACACAATTAAGGCATTTTTAAAAAGATTATTTTAATTGCAGTATTCTAGTGTAAAAATTAGTCTCTAAAAGCTATTGTTGTATGATTCTATAATGACATTCTTGCTTTGACAATACTATGATGTCAGAGATGAGATCAGGCAGGGCAAGGGGCTGGGTGTGGAAATGGTTAACTTTAAAGAGACAGGTGGATGCTTTTTGAAGAGTTTTATATCTTGTTTGGTACTGTCAGCAAACAGTATTCAGTTGTCAAAATACCTAGGACTGACCTTTCAATAAAATGATTAATTTTACTTTATTAAAATTATGTTATTATAAAAGGAAAACAAAAACAGAATAGGGCAGCAGCCATATTGGTGATCCATACTCATAAACCATTTTCTTGATTTTCATTAAGCTTCCCTGCAATGCAGCATATGAAGAAATGGAGACTTGGAATTCTGTCTCTTTTCTTCTGCTCAGGGCACTCTAACAAAGATGACTCTATTAAAGTATTCACTGTAAATGGTGGCTCATTTACTTTAATATCTGGAAATCATATGTGTCACTATAATCATTCATTCATTCAAAATAAAACCATAACCCTCATAAAAGCACTTCCCTAAATCTCAAACTATGAAAAGTAGACCCCACGTTAGTGAAATACAGATACTTAAAAAGGTAAATCTTTAGAACATTTATATCTCTACTCACCTGGAATGGCAAAGTAAGGACCATTTTAACATGCCTTAATTTATAGATTCTACAACATGATAGAGGGATGAAGCTAAATGAAGAAATATGTGACAAACATAAGAATATGGTTATTAATGTTTGTGTGCATTTTAAGAAGTAATTTTATTAAGAGAGGAGAGCTTGTTTCATTAAGGGTTCCTTGCTGCATGATATCATGCTCCTGGGGAGTAGAACTCTACACTGCCAAGGCCTTGACATGGTATTAATTTCTGCATTTGTGCTTATAGCCTACAACATTATTTGGATCATCATGATCTTTAGTTCCTCAGCTTGCACAGGAAATGCTCTTATAGGTTGATTATGGGATTTCTACCTATGCCTATCCTAGAGTCAATCCCTCTTCAATTTTGTTTGCTACAGCACCCTGATTGAGTTCACTCTCTTCCTCTTCTCCAAGTCTAGAGGCATCTTGATGTGCAAGGTCTGCTTTCTTTGTGTTTGTGTGTGGTGATATATTTTGTACACTCTCCAAATGTACTCTCACCTCCAGATTTTTAGGGTTTTCAAAGGAAAAGGGATATATATATCCATATATATATATATATATATATATGTAATGAAAAATTTGTCTTTTGATATGGCCATTTGCTTAGGCATTATATACAGAGCCTAAGTAAATGAAAAATAGCAGAGGGGAAAATGAAGGCAAACAAGATTAACATAAATTATTATTGAACTATAATTATTAACAAGTTGAAATGCATAAAAAGCAAGCTTAAAAAGGATGCAGAGGATGAAGGAAGCAGTGAAGGATATTCCTTGAATATGCATCATTAAAATAATGATAACTCCCCTATGTTAATCTACAATGGTATAGCTAAAACAATTTAAAAATATGATAGGTTTCTCTGGAATTCAGGGGAAACTAAATCAATTAATATTGGACTTATCTGCAAAAAGAATCATATCAAAGATAAGAAAAACTAATAAGTAGAATGGAAGATATATATCCATAAAAGTTTTTTCAGAATAACAAAAAATATTTCACTAAAACCTAAGGTTTACAAAAGTTTCCAGACAAGCCAACAAGCCATATAAAATAGTTACAAGCTGTTATTTGAAGGGAGAATTCTACACTTGACAGCAGTCACAATGTTATTACTGATAGCTGTGATGTTTGCTTAATGTTCCCATTTTGGTTCAATCAAGTTTGTCCATCTAGAGCGTCTGAATAAAGTTAGACTTTGCTAGAGGTTATATACTAAAGAACAAATTGTTAGCTGCTTTTAACCAATGCATTTAATTAGATTACCGTAAATGGAGGGAGCTCATAATATTAAAATAAAACTCCCTCCTTCCCCTCCTCAAAAATAAAAATAAAATAAAAATACCCATACCACTGCAGCTAACCTTGACAACTACATTCAATCACAGCACTTTATACTTCAACCATCATGGGGAAATGAATAAAAGCACAGGAGGGGTCACTGCTTTTAAATGTTTCACAACAATCCAGATGATACTTCTAGCCTCTGCTTATGCTTTACAACAGTGAATCTGGACAAGAAATAGATTTGCTAATTTGCATTTAATCATGAAAAGACTGAAGACATTTGGGCTTCTATTTTGTAATGTTTCTAAGACTCTGTCCATTAAATGCAAACAAAAAAGGCAGAAGTCTTGGCAGAACAGGAGATGCACACTTGAAGATCAGATCAATTTAAATATTATCCATGGCATAGAGCATAGTCCAAGCTCTAGCTGTTTCTATGGCTGAGGCTTCATTGGTCTTCCACTGCTCCACTACATCATTTACTAATGGATCATCTGGATTCAGAGCACTTAACAAAGTGTGGATGGATAACAGAAATGTGCAGATGTACAATGCTGGAGACCATTTATATTTCAAAATATATAAACATATTCTTCCCAACTTGTCTACATTAGGGTGATAAATTTTGGTCATGCAACATACTTTAGGGGTTGCCATTTAGTATTCTTCTGGAAGGAATAGTTCAAGTTGAAAACCCCTTCCCTCAAAGGGGGAATCTTGAGAGCTAGCAATGAACACATGAAAATAATTGACTCTCATCTGGTTCTGTTTTAATACTGGTAACTGGTTCTGCCAGGAAATGCTGGATTTCCTTGATAATCCTGTGGGGTAGCCCAGCCATCTTGTCAGATCCCAAGTTGCATATCTGATCTCCTCTACAAATTTTAAATGTTTATTGAAGCATTGACCATTTACCATACTCATTGAAAATTAACATGAATGCAAATTGAAGTTGCATGATAAATGAAAAAACACAATTTATTTGTAAAATTGAATGCTGGGCAAATTGTTACTTATAGGAAACAATTTTGGTTTTCTAACTAATTTCCTTTTCACAATAGTGTGGGTATACAGGGTTCCAGAGTAAAATATTAAACCATAGAAATATTGAAAGCAACAGAAATTTTAAAAGTTCAGAGATTCAAAAATTCATTTCCAAATCATTAAATGATAAAAAATACAGAATACATAAGAAATTTTTATTTCACTGAACAAAACTTAGAAACCTTTGAACTACAAATGAATATTGTGAACAATATAACAAGTTAAAAAGAAGTAACAAAACATGAAATAAACAGTTGCAAAAATCATTCACAAAAAATCATTGAATTTGTATATTAAAACTATATTATGGAAAAATTTTTCAGACGTGTAATTCTATAAACCTTCAACAACAAAAAATTAATTTATGTACTGAAAAGACATTAAGCCCAACTACTTTGAAAGAGCAAAATATGCTGGAGGATCTACTGTAACTGGATTTTGTCTAGGTTCTTGACTATGCTGCAGAAATGAATTTCAAGAGCCCATTAGATTAGTTAGGCCAGTAATTTATTAAGGTAGGGAGGCAAAAGAAATGGGAGAAAATAACACATCATAGCTCCCAGGTAGAGAGAAAGGGGCTGGAAAGTGATAAGTAGGACTGATTTACAGATGACAATATCCTATTATAGAATATAAATGCCCAGGTTTTGCTCATATGTTGATCCATGTGTGGGGACATGGCAATAGCAGGGTGCAGAAAACTAGAACGGGTAAAAAGGCAAAAGAGAGAGAGGGGTTCAGCCTCTGCACTTGCTTTTTAAGCCATTAATTATTCCACCCCTTTGCTAATGGCATGGGAGGAGTTCCAGCTCTTTGCTGTTTTGATTGATTACCCCACCCATCAATTCCTCAGGAGGGCCCAAAGATAAGGACCCTGGAGAATATCCGGAGCTTTTCCTGGCTTTGGGAGGAAATCTCATTCTGAATGGGACTTCTTGTGAGGGTCTTCCAGGAGTCATCTTGGGGATTACTGAAGGAAACATAGACTTCTTGCCAGGTTCCAGATCTGCCTACAGATTCCCTATCTAGCCTGCTTCACTACTTTGTTTTTGAATGTTCAGGGATGGGTTGATATAGAGGGGAGTCAAACATGAGCATCACCCTGGATCCCTGATCCCTCACTACTTACCACCCTTTACTCCCCAGGAGACCTGATGATGTAGAGTTTGCCCTGAACTTCCCCAGCCTTTGCTCTGGGCTGCATGTGGAGTAGTGGGGACAAAAGGATCACCTGGGGAAAGTTGGATTTTTCCATCACTCTCTGATGGACAGCTTTTGCCTGTTCTGATTATTTTCAAGTCTTAGCTCACTGAGCTTCCTCTGTGTCTCCAGAACTTCCAGACAACTTTCTTGTGTTTTCCTATCATAGTAACTAATCCAACTTTCATAGTAAGAAGCAATTCTCTCCATTTCATTTTCTAGGTATTCTGTCATATTTCTGCAAGTGTCAAGTTGTATTTGTGTAAAAGCAATGTTTGCATACACCGTGGTATTTTTTTTTTCTCTGTTTCCAAACAGTTCCCTGCTGGATTGATTCATGGTGAAGTTGCAGGAGGTGTTGATGGACTTCTGGAAGGATTTGCAGTTTCTGGAGAAACTTCTGAATCTGCTTTTCTAGGTGTTCATTTTCCTGCTGTAGAGATACTTGCTCAGTTTCCAGGTGTATATTTTGATATGTAAGTGCTTAATTGACTTGACTCTCTTTGAAAAAATTTTATATATCACATTTTCCTCCTTTCAAGTCTGTTTAAAGTAACTTTTAACATTGCAGCATTGATGAGGTTTGGTACATCCACATCTGTTTTATGAATCTTGTCTCCATTCACAGATTCACATTTTTCCTCTAATTCCAAGTGGATAACTTATATGTCTTCTTCACAGTCATCAGGCACATTTATCATCGTCAGAACTGTTTCAGTCAGAGATGTTACCTGGCTTTATTTACCATTGGCAAAGCATCCCATCTGCATTGGAGAATATTCAAGGTTTTTGTCATGTTCCTTCAGTTCCTGAATGCTTTAATTCCATCTAGTATCTTTCAAGACAAGCAGCTTTAGGGTTTCCTGAAGCTGAGCATTTTCATCCAAACCATTATTTCTTCCTGGAATTGTTCTCCATTGCCCCAAGAGACAATTATGATGTTTTTGGCCCTAGCTTCCATGGAGTGGAGGGATTTGGGTGCCTCAGTAAGAGTCTGTGAGTGTCCTCAAAGATGAGACATCATCACTCTGTTGAATGAAAATTTAGTGAGCTTACTTGCCTGTCCTTTTTCAAGAATTTCTACTATATTTTTCAAGGAGAAGAGGAACCTGTGTGTATTCTTAAGGGCTACCAAGCACAGAGTTTGTAACTTTGGGAGACTTGTCTCCACTGTAGGTGACCTGAGCTCTTTACATAATTTAGTTACTTTTCCAATCTTCTTATTGATTTTAAGTCATTCTTCATGTTGCTCAGAAATGTGCTTGATCAGCTTTTTCTCCTTTAAACTATGCTGCCAGACTTGTACTATGAGAGCAATCGAAATAGGACATAGTAAGATTTCCAATGAAAACTGCAATAGACTTGGGTCTTGCTTCCAGAATCCTGAAAAGACCTTCAAGATACTATACAGCTGCTCCAGGACCAGCTGTAAAGACATTTTTGTGGTCCCCAGTAGGACTTCCATGGCCCCAAGGAACACATAGCTCTGCCTCTGGTCTGTAGCTTCTGGTCAATAACTGCTGGCTTGGAACTCTGTGATTGTTCTATCTCAAAGAAAAACAAGTACCTGGCAACCAGAAGAGACCATCATTGGTTCTTGTATGGAGGAAATAGTATGAGCAAGTACTCCTTTACTTTACTCTTCTTTTTATACAGATATAAAGGATTGTTTTTGTAATGATCAAGGAGGAAATGGAAAAGGTTCATTATAGTAAGAACAGAAATGTCTCTTAGAGGATATCACTCTAATACCACATTGCCCTACATGAAATCTAGGTACACACATAATGCCATACCTTCACCATTCTGCACACTTGAAGATTCAGGGTATGGTGTGGTGGTATAATATGGGGCATTCTGCAATGGAGTACTCCTGTACCATTTTCCCAAGATGAGGATATATATTCTCCAGATGTAAAATTTATATGTGCAGCTTCTGAGTGTGATGTTTTCTTCAGAAGATTCATAATCTCTATGGCGAGGGCAATCAAATATAGTTTCTTCTTGTTTGTTTATTTTTTGTATGTTTTTTTTTCCTAGACCAATTGAAATCAATGTCCTATATCAATTGTAAAAACAGATGAAACCCTTCAGGACAGGGAAAGCTTTTACATTTCATGGATTTCCATAGAACCAGTTTGTCTCCATTTAACATGAGAATGTTTAACCATCACATCCTATATGGAGAAGATTGTCCATCAGTTGTGACCAAGTGTCCGTAATTCTTCCATCCAGGCCCCACCATTTTCAGCACATGACTTCATGGTTACCAAAATTAACTGGGGAATGTCTCCAAATCAAAAGTCATGTTCTGGAGTGATCATTTCATATGAATCTTCATGTTTATGTCTTTAATGAAACCTCACTGTCTTATTTTCTCTTGCTGTCTCACTGCCCAAAAATACTAGACTATCACCTGGGATTTTGCCAAGAGAGATTCCACTTACATATCCATTACATGAAGGGAGGAATCAAGAATCATCAACAGAGGCTGGTGGAGTCTGGGTAGGAGGGAAGTGAGAGGTGGATAAATGTCTCAGAATGTTTTATTATTTGCTTTTTATCACTCCTCTCTTTAAGTTGATAGAGAAAATGTAATATTAAAAGTTACAACTGTCTCATAACATAAAGTTTTAATTTATTTTGCAATAGATCTTTTTGCTAGTCAACAAACTTCTTGAGAGAATAATATACAAAAAGGTGCCAATGTTTTGGGATAAAAATTAAATACAACTTTTGTGGGGGTGTGGGTTGATGCATTTTATCATAAATCCTAAATCATGTAGAATAAGTTAATGAAGGAATAACTAAATCCAAGAATGTTTGCTGTAAGTCTTTTGATTCAGTCTATATTTTCTCATTAAACAGGGAAAGAAAATTAAACATCATTTGTTTT
>JAQZBX010066433.1:0-16116 GCA_029593785.1 Cabassous unicinctus
AAAAAAAAAAAAAAAAAGGTCTATTCAAATTGCTAAAAATTAAATGGGTGCTTACATAGGTAAAGCCTAAATTGGAGAAGCCAAACAGGTTAAAAATTCACATAA
The DNA here is from genome assembly GCA_029593785.1 of Cabassous unicinctus. Lineage (NCBI taxonomy): Eukaryota > Metazoa > Chordata > Mammalia > Cingulata > Chlamyphoridae > Cabassous > Cabassous unicinctus. The sequence goes on from JAQZBX010066433.1 coordinate 106, forward strand.
AATATGAATAAAGAAATTATTTAAAGGAAAGAAACTAAAAAGTTTATCCTGAATTCTTCCATATTCTTTCTATAGCCTATCATGCCCCAGAGTCTTTTCCTAATCTTGATTGAATTCCAGTGACTCATTAAAACCAGTTGAGGAAACTAAGGGATGGGCTGGGTGTGTAAGGATAGGGGAGATGTGACTTTAGCCTAGAATTCTGTCTACCAGGCCTGGAAACTAAAATAATGGGGAAAAAGGGGATATTACAGAATAAACCTTGTTTTGTATAGTCTGACCTGTAATTTCCCAATTAAATTTTAACAGCTTTTTGAGATGACTAATAATCCAACAGCCAAATTTCAATATGTAAAGAAAAAGTCTTTGAAAGCTATGGAAAGATTTTTCTAAATCATGATTAAACAAATTAACAATTGTAATATACTCCAGAACTTGGCAGTCAGTATGCTTTTAAGGTTATTCACAATTTTAGAATTTTATTAAAGAAAAAAGAAGTTTTAGCCTCCTGTGGAGGAAGAAAGAAAAAAGAACATTTCATGCATAAACTATAATGGCTTCAATTCTATTTAGCTTAGGTGTAATCTCCCTAGGTTTATAGGATACTGATAAAATTAATTAGTATTATATGTGTTAAATCTTTAAGATGATGAAAATTGTAAGTTTTTGGCTAATGAAATTATTAAAAACTTCTTTTTAAAAAAGGGTTTTTGTCTAAATTGAAATAGTTTTTTTCTTCTTCTTCTTCTCAGAACAGAAAGAGGGATATGAGGCTTAAATGGGTATAGAAAGAAATAAAAGGTTCGTGGAAGTGAATTCATAGTCAATGCTGACTAAAATTTGATAAGTGTGTTTAAGGGAATGTGTTTTGTCCTAAGATAAGATGCCTGGTTTTCATAAAATCAGGGTGGAAATATGTAAGACAAGGCATGAATGAATATAAAAAGTCATAGGAGGTAGTATCCAGTAAGGGAATGTGTTGTTGTTTTTTTTTTTAATAATAATAATTTTTATTTTTTAAAAGATACTGAGATTACATAAATGTTACACAAAAATGATAGGGATTCCCATACGCCCCACCTCTCACCCTCCCACAACCTCCCACATAAACATCCTTCATTAGTGTGGCACATCACCTGCAATGGATACACACATCCTGGGGCTTTGCCATTAAGCATGGACCACAGTTAACATTGTAGACCACACTCTCTCCTACACAGTTCTGCATGTTATATGGTGATATAAAATGGCTTATATCTATCATTGCAATGTCACTCAGGATAATTCCCAATGTGTTTTGGAAGGTAAAATTTGTCTTGAGATGAAGGAACTATAATCTATGTGGTTATGGTTGGTTGTAGGAAGTTTGCAAAGGCATTTTCCAAACTGAAATATTTAAATGGCTAATTCCAGGAAGACATTATTAAATAGAAATCTTAATTGATGCTAATAACAAAAATAACTTCACAAGAAGGAAACCTGTCAGAGGCCACCTCAATCTGCATATTAAAATGGTGGTAGGGGTAAGATAATCTTGATTCCATTGGGAATCTTAGATTTGCATAAAATAGTGGAGAAAGTAGTTTTTCCTATACTGCTAAAGTAAAATACCTGTTAATGTAATCATGGTAAAGATGTAGAAGTAAAAATTAAGTACTAAAAATAGTTAAGTTCATTTAGTTTGTTATAAACTGCATTGGAAGTATTTAGAAAGTGTATAAAAAAGAGATAGACTTCAGTATTGTCAAACTCTCTTGTGCATTCAATGCAGGCCTCAGTATCCTGCATGGTGCCTCTCCATTTGAGTTATTGGCTAAGTTGATCACTATGACCCCTAAAATAATAAACAGACCTACCACATCTCTGGACATGCCCCTGAAGTGAATGGAAAGTATATTGCTGTTTCAAACTGCTGCAGCAGCTGGCAATGGCTCAATATGGCCAGATTTACAACGGACATTGCCTCCAGACTGGCTCTGTTTTATAGTGCTGAAGGGTATCATGCACCAGACCAGTGAAACACTGGAGCTTCCCTCCAAGGGCCAATGGTGCTGCAACATGCTGGCTGTGTGAAGGATATGCCAAGTGAAGCAATAACTACCAGAGTGATGTGAGTAGAACTTAAATACAATTGGCATTTTGGCCTGCTCCTATGGAGAGACAATATGTATAGTATTGTAAACCTGGAGCTTAGATCTATTATCTGCAGCTCAAAGAGGAACTTGTGCATTGATTAGTATTAAGTTCTGTACCTATATAACTGATGAATATAATAATATCTCTTCTATTCTAGATCATATGCAGAAGTATATTGAACATGTTAAAAGTCTTTGTAAACTTAATTCATTTTCTAAATAATTAATGAATGTGCCTATAAGATAAAAGAATGGTTCTCTTAAGTATTGTCTTTATTTTGTTTGCCATATGTTAATCTTGTTGTTGCCTATATTGTCTTTTTAAGTTTATATCTATGGTAGTGCTTCTCCTCATACCTCTCCTAGCTGTCCTAGGCATAACCACTGCTGTGAGAAGTAGGGTTGGCAGTTTCCTAGACAGCATTTGAAACTTACAAGATCAAGTCCATCAGATTCAGGAGGATGTAGCCTCTGGAGGCACCTGGCCTTTCTCATTCCCATGGTCCAGTATGTCATGGCTGGTCCCCTTTTTGGGACCACTTACCACCATATTCTTTATCCCTTTAGTAGGACCATGTATCCTCAAAATTCCAGCTAAGTTTATTTCTTCTAGAATCAATGCCTTCCAGAACAAGGTATTAGTTATATGGGGATTTCACCCAGTTCCAACCATGGTGCTAGACCCGCCATCTCTCAACCTCAATAGAATAGCCAGAGAGTCTCACAACCCATCAGGTAGGGAACTACTGCCCCTAACCAACAGGAAGCAGCTACAGAAGAATGACCATCACCCTTCAGCTTCCCCTTAAGAATAAGAGTGTAAACTCTCTGAGAGGGGAGTTGAGGCATGTTAGTAAACAGAAGGTGGCTGGTCAGAATAAAACCCACCAAAACCTGGACACAAGGTCCAGACTGATTCAAAAGAAGTCCTGCATAACTGCAAACAAAAAGTCCTCCTCATTGGTTTCCTGAAAGCTGACAGCTGAAGGTAGAAGGCAACCAATCAGGACAGCAAATAGCTGGGGCCCTATGTGTGTCTATGTGGACTCTCATTGTGCCTAAACTAGTTTTTGAGGTCACTGTAAAAACCTCAGACTTTATAAGGGGGGAATGTATATGGTATTGGAAGCCTCATCATAGGAGTCACCTACCTGATACTTTGTTATCTACTAATGGGAATGTTGCTTGTATACTGTTAGACCAGCACAATTTGCCCCTTATTTTTCCCCATAAACACCTTTCTTTTCACCCATAGTGCTCTAGCCAATAACTTTCTCCAGTGGGCTTTGGCAGTAACCCATGCCCATAATCGAAACCAATGTTGGATTTGCACAGACTTTCCATCCTCAGGTGCTACTGGCCTTCCTTGGACTGTAACTCCTGCAAATTGGATAGCATGGAACACCTTGCTGGCATGGCAGAATATGACTCATTGACAAGTTTGGAACAAGATCTTCTCATTTATGACTGAGATTCAGCTGCTGTCTTTCAACGAGACCTGTAATTATATTTTTTCCCTTGTAAGAGAATAAGTGAATAAGCTTAGGCCTTTATTAGGATATGCTGTATACAATGGTTTAGGATGGTTAGTGGCTGAGTCTGTCACCCTAGATCACATCGCCCCTGTCTGCATGGAATGACAAGAGGGAATCTGTGATGTGGAGTGGTTATCTCCTGAGTTGTATAATTTTACTGTGAAGACTAGTGTATTAGTCAGACAAAGGGTTGCTGATGCAAAATACTAGAAATCTGTTGGCTTTTATAAAAGGGTATTTATTTGGGGTAGAAGTTACAGTTACCAGGGCTCGTTTCTTTCTGGGTTCAGCTGCTCTGCTCTCTCTACAAGGCCAGCTGTAGACTATCAAGCGAACGGTTTGTCTCTCTTCCTAGGGCCTCTGCTATGTCTAATGGAGCCTTTTCTCTTTCCTCATGTATCTGCTTCTCTGTGTGCTTACTTCCTGGGCTCCAGGATAAACAAACTCCAACTAACACCTCTGCTGTGTAGTTTTCTCTGTGAGTCCCGCCCACCAATGGGGTGGGGACTCAATGTCTTACTGATGTGGCCCAATCAAAGCCTTAATCATTATTTAATCAAGTAAAAGTGAAACCTTTGAATCCATTCCAATCTAATATGCCCAGAAGAACAGACCAGTTCACAAACATAATCCAATATTTATTTTTGGTATTCATAAACAATATCAAACTGCTATAGCCAGATATAGAATAAAGCATGCCCTCTGGTGGTTCTGCCCATTTGCTGTTTTTGTGCCAGGTAGACCCGCAATTATCACTTGAAAAACACATAATGGCTCAAGCCTTTAATGGCTTCAAAGTAGCAATCCCCTTACTAAATGAAGAAACTATCCAACTACAAATGTAGTTTTACAAAATAGGATGGCTTTAGATATTCTTACTGTGTCACAAGGTGGAGCCTGTACTATCATTAATGTTCAGTGTAGTGAATATATTCCTTATCATTTCCATAATATTCTGTGGAATGTGGATGCAATGCTTGTTCTATGGTCAATGTAGGCTGCTATGTGGGGGTGGATTGTGGGGATGCAGGGTTCCCCCCAAGTCCTCAACACATGGCCACCTGCATGACCTAGACATAAGTTAAAGGTTAACAATCCTCCCTGGAGGGGAGAGAATGTATATATGGTATCATAAACTATAGTCTTCCCAAAGCAGTAAACGTCCTTGGTAAATGTCCTTCCTATGAGCATTGTAAAAACATCACCAGACCACCTGTGCACCATCATGGGACCCTAGCAGGAACTCTGTTCTCATACCCTATGGAATGTCCTTGTTACCCCTTATATCAGCCCTCATTTTCCCGTCTCTTTGTGGAGCATTGTCTTCATTCTCCAAAACACCTCCATCAGAGAGCCTCTCCTGTCCATAAGTCCCAATAAAGCTTATGCCTGACTAATTGCCAGGTATGTTCTTTGGTCCTGTGGCCACACCAACTCATGCCCTTCTGGAGTTGAGTTGGAACACCTTTGTTCTCTATACCCCTATGCCAAATCCTTGTGATTGACCCTAGTTTGCTACCCAACCCTTGCCCTTCCTGTTCATACCCTTAATGTTTATTAATGCAGGAATCTGTGTTCAGCTCCATCTAAATTATTTATTGGCACCCTGCTGTTATAAAATATTAGAATTTCTGCAGATCAGGAAGGTAGTTTTGGGCTATGAGGCTCCTATGCTCCATTGCTTACACAACCAATAAAACTCTTTCTCTCTTTGAAACCCCAGTGTCTCAGAAACTGGCTTTAAAGATGCATTAGGAGGAAGGAACCTGCTGTTGCTCAGTATCAATTATACCTGTATGGTTGGTACATGTCTGTAAGTTTGTGTTTTAGTTTCCTAGGTGCTAAAGCAAATACCATACAATGGGTTGGCTTAAGCAATGGGGATTTATGGACTCACAGTTTTGAGGCTAGGTGAAGTCCAAAATCGAGGCATCAGCAACATGATGCTTTCTTCTCAAAGTCTGTGGCATTCTGGGGCTGGCTACCAGAGATCCTTGGTCCCTGATTTTTCTGTCACATGGCAATGCACATGGTGGCCTCCCTTGGCTTTTCTCTCTGGCTGACTTTCACTCTGCTTATGAACATCTCCAGTATTCTGGATAGAGCCCAACCTGATTCAGTAGGACCACACTTTAACTGAAATAACATCTTGAAGAGGTCCTATTTACAATGAGTCCATACCCACCAGAATGCAGACCAAGACCAAGAACATGTCCAAACTAAGGTATACAATTCAATCCATCACAGTCTATATCAATAAATAATGTATATAATGTATTTAATTTAAATAAATTATATGTAATATAGATGATAATATATTTCATTTAAATTATATATTTAACCCAAATAAGTAATATTCAATAACAAATATATTTAATAATAAAGAGATTAAAAATGTTTTCCTTTTTATTTTATCTTTTAAAATTATTTTTTATTTTTCAATCATTCCCTCTTCACAGATTTCTCCTCCGTATACTCACATGCTACAAAGATTTTCACTGCATCAAGTTTTTATTTGTAATAGTGAAAAACTGGCAACAACCTAAATAATAATAACTGAAATTTAATTAAGTGCTTATTATGTTCCAGACAATTGCCTGGGCACTTTAAATAGGTTGATTCATTCAAACACCACAAACAACCTATAAGGGAGGTACTATTATTATTACCATCTGAAGTTTATAGATGAGGAACAGAGGCACAGAAACGTTAAGTAACCTGGTCATTCACCCAGGATTTGAGCCCAGCACATTAGTTCTAGAACCCATGCTCTTAACCATCCCACTTACTACCTTTCCAATCTAAATAGCCAATAATAGGAACATGGTTAAAATCAGTGATGCTTAACATGTGTGTGCCTGTATGTGCATGTATGAAAGAGAGAATTAATGTGATCATTTATTTCAGGTGGGGGATAGCATGGCATGAGAATGCATCCAAATTACCTAGATCATTTTACTGGTGGGAATGTGTTGTAGACCTTAGGAGTAATGGGGAGGTAAATAATTACATTAATTATAGCACGTTTATACAAATAAAAAGTATGATGTATACAATGAGTTGTATTCTAGAATAGCATCTTTCAAAAGTGTTTGAAAGATTTATATTATGATCTTATTTATTGATTAATTATATATATTAAGAAATAAGCATTTTACATCACAACCTTATCTACACATACAAGGGTGAGGGCCAGTTGATTCCTGCCAGTACAGCTGTTCTAGTTGTTTATGGTGGGTGTTTATTCCTACATTAATACTAGTTGTTAAATATTTTCATATTTTAAATATCAAATATATTATTTTATACACATACATCTGAAACCAAAGTTTCATGAAACAATATTTAATCTCACTAAGTGTGATACACTCATATTTTCTAATATAATCTTATTCTTATTCTTAAAAATCTGGTTGCCAAGCTCTAGATTATTTTGCCATACTAATTAATGTATAGGAATCCATAGTTTGAAAACCATTCCAGAAGAAAATCATGGTGCATGTAATACTGAATGTTTCCATTAGAGGGCACCACTTTTGGGCCAGGCAGATTTTATACCATGACATCATTCCTGGGAATGAAAGGAAGGAAGGGATAGTGTCTTTTTGTAGGACACAATCAGATGGACCAGGAGTGGGCACCTGGTCCAGCCGCAGCCAATCTCTATCTTGACTTTTAATCCATCAAAAATCTTCATGGAAGAGCATAGGTGCAAAATGGCTGAGTGGGAAGTTTTATAAATTGCTCTCTCCACTGCAAAATGGAAGAGATGGAAATAGAGAGTTTGGAATTAACTAACTGGTAACCCTAGAACAAGAATGGACATTTAGAACAACTATAGGAGTGCCAGTGGAAGTGAGAGGCTGCTGAGAGTTCAGCTTAGCTTGTGAAATCACAAGCTAGTGACCAGCACCCATTGCGCAGCACCATGACAGTGGCTGCAGAAAAAGATGCAGCTGTGGCAAAGTGGCTCAGATTCTGGGAATGGCCAGCTCAGCCAGGACTGACAGGGGAAAACTCCTCCTTTAAAAGTTGGGGTTCAGGGTCAAGGACAGTCTGGGGGAATCCATGAAGGACCAGTGTGGAGAATGGCTTCAGTTTCAGCCTTCTGGACAACAGCACTTCCAGCCTCCCACCAGCACCCACCTAGATGTAAAGAGCTAGTGTTATTTTTTTTTCCCTTCTGTGTGTGGGCATTTCTTGATCTGGCAGATCTCTGAGAGGATAGCATAGACTCTGGACTTGGTTTTAGCCCTACCTTCAGCAGTGACTTTGAGCCTCACACCAAGCAATTATCTATCAGGATTTGAAGACCCAGTGCACTTTTTAATTAGTTGGGTTTTTTCTATCTCTTTTTTGTGTTGTTTAGTCTGTCAGATGCCTGAGGGCCCAGTGGGCAGACTCTAGCTCTGTTTCTATCAGAAGCAGCTTCTTCTGACCTTACATCAGCATCTGCAGAGACATAAAGAGCCAGTGCACCTCTCTCTCTCCCTCTCTCTCTCAGTTGTTCTCTTTTTTTGTTTTTCTGTTTTATATTTTTGGGTCTACAGATCCTGAGGGAGGAGCAGGGATGTTGGCTTAGATTTGACCTTGAAAGCAGTCCTCAAAAGCATGGGACCTCAAAAACATGGGAAGTGTCTGGCTTCCCTTGGCACATAACAAGAGACTTGGAGAGGCAGTGCGTTTCATTACTTACCTCCCCCCCTTTTGGTGGGTGTTTTGTCTGATAGTCTCTGTTCTTTTGTTTTCTTCTTTCTCTTTTCCTTTCCTTCCTGTTCTTAGTCTGGTAGACTGAATAGTGGGAGAATTATATTTCCAGAGTGACCACAACATAATACTCAGAATGTCCAGTTCTCAACAAAAAATTATAAAACATACAAGGAGACATGAAAGTATGGTCCAGTCACACGCACACACACAAATATGACAGAAAAATTTTCAGAGGAAGCACAGTCTCTGGCATTACTAATCAAAGAACTTAGAACAACTCACATAAATAGGATCAATTAAGTAAAGGAAAGCATGGACAAAGAACTAAAGGAAATCAGGAAAACAATAAATGAACAAAATGAGAATTTCAATAAGGAGATAAAAATTATAAGAAGAACCAAATGGAAATTCTGGAACTCAAAACTACAACTGAGGGAAGCGGCTGTGGCTCAATTGGATGGGCTCCCGTTTGCCATATGGGAGGCCCCGGGTTCAACTCCTGGGGCCTCCTGGTGGAGGTAAGCCGGCCTGCACAGTGCAGCGAGCTGGCACAGCAAAATGACGCAACAGAAGGAGACAAGCAGACACAGAAAAACAAACCACCAAAAAATCACAAAGAAAATGGACACAGTGAGCACAAGAAGCAAGGGGAGATAAATAAATCTTTAAAAAAAAAATAAAAATAAAAAAAATAAAAACTACAACTGAAGTAAAAATCTCAATGGAGGGGTTCAAGAGCAGATTGGGGGAGGCAGAACAAAGGATGAGAGGACTTGAAAACAGAACAATTGAAATTGTCCAGCTTGAAACGCAGAAAGAAAAAAGAATGAAAAAAATTTAACAGAGCTTGAGGAACCTGTGAGACACCACCAAGTTTACCAATATATGCATCATAAGAGTCGCAGGAGGAGAAAAAATATTTGAAGAAATAATGGCAGAAAACTTCCCACAACTGATGAATGATATGAATATACAAATCTAACCAACACCAAGAAAGATGAACCCAAACACACCTACACCGAGACACATTATGATCAAACTGTCCAATACCAAGGACAAAGACAGAAATTTAAAAACAGAAAGAGAGAAGCAATGTGTTACATATATGATCCTTAATAAGATTAACATATGATTTCTCAATAGAAACCATGGAATCCAGAAAGCAGTGGGAGGATATATTTAAAGTGCTTAAAGAAAAAACAAACTGTTACCTGAGAAAAATATATCCAGCAAAGTTGTCCTTCAAAAATGAGGGAGAGGAAGCGGGTGTGGCTCAGCGGATAGAGCCTCCGTTTGCCATATGGGAGGCCCGGGTTCGCTTCCCGAGGCCTCCTTGTGAGGGCACACCAGCCTGGGCGGTGCAGTGGGCTGATGCAGCGACCTCGCGGTGGGAGGCGGGTGTGGCGCAATGGATAGAGCACCCATTTACCATGTGAGAGGCCCCGGGTTCACTTCCCAGCGCCTCCTTGTGGGGGCGGGCCGGCTCGCGCGCCGTGGGCTGATGCGGCAGGACCTCACGGCAGGGGGGAGATAGGCGGACATGGGGAGGACGCGCAGCGAATGGACACGGCAGCACGGGCAGCAGGGGGAGGATAAATAAATAAAATAAAATAAAAATTAAAAAAAAAATGAGGGAGAAATTAGGACATTTCAGACAAACAAAAACTGAGACAGTTTATTACTACTAGACCTGCCTTACAGGAAATGCTAAAGGGAGTCCTCTATGTTGAAATGAAAGGACACTAGACTTTCAATGCTGGATGAAGAAATAACAATCTCTGCTGTAAGTACAATATGGATAAATATATATGCCAGTATTATTACATTTTTCATTTGGAATGCTATCTTTCACTTCTTATAAAGCTGAAAATTCAAATGCATAAAAACAAGTGTAAATCTTTGTTAATGGGCACATAATACATATAGATGTAATTTGTGACATGAAGACGATAAAAGGGAGGGACAGAGAGATAGAGGTACTGTGTGTGTGTAGGCTATTGAAGTCAAGTTGGAATCAACACAAATTAAATTGTAATAGATTCAGTATGCTAAGTGTAATCCCCATGGTAACTGTGTTAGTCTGCCAAAGAGTGCTAAAGCAAAGTACCATAAACTTGTTGGCTTTTATAAAGGGTATTTATTTGGGGTAAAAGCTTACAGTCCTAATGCTGTGGAAACTCCAACTCAAGGTACCATAAGAGGTAATTTCTCACCAAAGTCAGCTGCGACGTGTTGAAGCAAGATGGTGGGCGATCTCTGCCTGGTCTTTCAGGGCTACCTATATCAGTCTCTGACACAGGGCTCATTTCTTTCTGGCCTTCTCAGCTGCTCAGCTGCTCTGTTCTCTTCAGCTGCAAACTCTTAGGTGAATGGCTCATCTCTCCCCAGGGCCCCAGGAATAAATATGCTAGAGCTCTCGCTCTCTCTCTCTCTCTTCTTGTATGTCTTTTTGAGTGGGTGCCCAGTTATATCAGCCCACCAAGGTGACAGGGACTCAACCACAATCATGACCTACTGATGTGGTCAAATCAAAAACCCTAAATTGATTTTATCAAGTAAACTTAGAGTCTTTGAATTTAATGCAATCAAAGGGTATCACACCCAGATGAATAGATTAGTTCACAAACATAATCTTTCTCTTTTTGGGATTCACAAATAATCTCAAACTGCCACAGTAACCATAAAGAAAATATCTAAAAAGTCTTCACTAAAGGAAAGGATAAAAGGTCATCTAAACAAAAAGGAAGGCAGTAATGGAGGAAAGCAGGGACAAAAATGTATAAGACTTATAAAGACAATTAGCAAAATTTCAGATGTAAATCTTGCCTTAACAGTAATTTCCCTAAATGTAACTGGATTAAACTCTTCAATCAAAAGGCAGAGATTGATAAATCTATAGACACAAATAGGTTGAAAGTGAAAGGATGGAAAAATATTTCATGCAAATACTAATCAAAAGAGAGTGGGGTAGCTATATTAATATCAAGTAAAATAGACTTTAAGTAAAAACTGTTACAAGGGACAAAGAAGGGCATTATATATGAATAAAAGGGTAAATTCAATAAGAAGATGGAAAAATTATAAACATATACACACCTAACAGCAGAGGACCAAAATATATGACGCAAACACAGAATTAAAAGGAGAAATAGACAGTTCTACAATAATAGTTGAAGATTTCAATACTCCACTTTTAACACTGGATAGAACATCTAAACAGAAGATGAATAAGGATTTTGAGGACCTGAACAACACTATAAATCAAATATATCTAAATGACATATATAGAACACTTCATCCAACAATAGTGGAAAACACACTCTTTTCAACTGCACATGGATCACTCTCTAGGATAGACCATATGTTAGTTAGGTCACAAGAGAAATCTAGTAAATTTTAAAATATTGAAATCATAAAAGGTAACCCCTCTTAGCATAATGGAATGAAACTAGAAAGCAAAAGCAGAAGAAAAATTGGAAAATTTACAAGTCTGTGGAAATTAAACAATGCACTCTTAAATGACCAATGGGTTAAAGAAGAAATTACAAGGGAGATGAGAGAATACTTAGAGACAAGTGAAAACAAAGAAACAGCACACCAAAACTAATAGGATACAGTGAAGACAGGGCTTAGAGGGAAATTTATGGCTATTATTTTAGTTTGCTAAAGGCTGCTGGGTTGATTTCGGCTTCTTGCTCTCATGGCTCTCTCTCTCAGCTTCTGTGGGTTCCTCTCTGTCTCTGTGGCTTTCTTTCTCTGAATATTTATCCCATTTATAAAAGACTCCAGTAAGAGGATTAAGACCCACCCTGTCATGTCCTACTGATGTGATCTAATCAAAAAGAAGATCCCACCTACAATAGATTTACAACCACAAGAATGGATTAAATTAAGAACACAATTTTGTGGGGGCCACGAAAGACTTAAACTACTACAGCTATGCATATCTATATTTAAAAAGAAGAAAGATGTGAAGTTCATAACTTACCTTTACATCTTGAGGAACTAGAAAAATAAGAGCAAAGTAAACCCAAAGTTAACAGAAGAAATGAAATTATTAAGATTAGAGTAGAGATAAATGAGAGTCTAGAAAAATGATTGAGAGAATAACAAAACAAAAAATTGGTTCTTTTAAAAAAATCAATAAAATTGACAAAACTTTACCTAGATTGACAATGATAAAAAAGAAAAGATACAAATAACTAAAAATCAGAAGAGAAAATGGTGATGTCACTACTGAACTTACAGAAATAAAAAGGATTATAAGATACTATTATGAACAATTGTATGCCAACAAAGTACATAATCTAAAAGAAATGGAAAAAAATCCTAGAAATACACTTATTACTCAAATTGATGCAAGAAGAAATAGAAAATACCAAAAAACCTATAAAAATGACAGACATTGAAAAGCTTTCCACCAAAGGAAAGTTCAGAACCAGGTGGCTTCACTGGTGAATTCCACCAAATATTTGAAGAAGAATTAACACCAATTCTTTTCATCTCTTCTAAAGAGTTCAAGAGGAGGACAATTTTCCTGATTCATTCTGAGGCCAGTGTTACTCTGATACCAAAGCCTGGTAAATACATCACAAGAAAAGAAAATTACAGACCGATTTCCTTTATGAATATAGATGTAAAAATCCTTTAAAAAAATACTAGCAAAACAAATCCAACAGCATATAAAAAATTATAGATAAGTATGTGGGTGCAACAGGACCAATAAGGCCATGGCCCAGGCCATGCAGCCCTGGAGCTGGCTGTACAGACAGCAGGAGTGGGACATAGTTGAGCTCGCCCAGCATGTGACTGGCCTCCAGCACAAGGCAGATCCCAACTTCCAGTTTGCCCTGCACTTTGTCTGGTCCAACTTCAGATTTCTTCAGATTTCATCACGTCTTGGATGTCAACAGCCACAAAATAGAAAAGACAATAGAAGAAATTTATGAAAAATTCATCATTCATTCTGATCTCAGCAAAGCTGCTAGTTGGAAGAGAGTAGTTTTTAAATTCATCACTTCCTAGCATAAAAGAAACAAAGATAGATGCATATTATTCCATACTATCACTTCTACTATGTCTTTCTTATACTCTTTCAAACACAAATTATGTGAAAACACCAAGAGATAAACAAGTAGAAAAGAAAGATGATTTTGACTGGGGAAAACACTTGATGGAAGGTGAAATTATTGACCTTGGAAGATGGATGATTAGAAAGGCATGGGACTCTCTTCTCTCCCAGAAAAAATAGCTAGAGGACAGGCAGAAACAGTCTGGAAAAAAGTGTTATAGGGTTTAGGACACCAGGGTAAGGCTGGACACCACCCAGAAGAGAGAGAAGCACAGGGAAAAAGTCTCAACAGAAGGACTGAGTAGAAGCTGCAGCTGCAGCCACCAGCACACTTCCCCCACTCAATGAGCAGACAATTTTGAATTCTCCAGCCCCAGGCCAGTGGCTACAGACAGTGGGGGCCACAGGGACCCACCTTCCCAGGAAATAGGAGAGAGTGGGAAACAGCCTAAGGTAGATTCACCTTTTTGCCAACAAATTTTATCTGCTCTGTCCCACAAGCCCTTCCAGGCCAGGCAGGGCTGTGCAATTGTTTGCCTTGGGAACTGGCATGGTACTAAAGAGATCTGACCCTTTCAATCACCCTCCCTACTGCCCAGGAGACGTTGTTGAGGACTCAAGGGGAGTGGAATTATTTCCTACCTGGAAAAAGGGAGGCTGCTGCCAGCAAAGGCTGGAGAACAGCCTCTGAGAAAGTTTGAATTGTGAGGCTCTGAATAGACTCCAGGCAGGATCCTCTGTCACATTGTTGCTGAAGTGAACACACTTCAACCAGGTTTTGAACTGAGAGGGCTGTCAAAGAGCACCCTCTGCTGGAAGACCAAGGAAGTGCATGTGAGGAAATTAAAAGTAAATAAGAGAGGCTTTTTCCAGCCTTTACAGCCTCCTTCCCCAAGGCCCTTGGAAGTGGGTCTGCAACATGTGACTGGGTCCATGGCCCAGATTTGAGCAATTAACAGGGACAATCCTAAAGACCCAGAACAGGTTGAACCAAGAATCAAAGAATAGCAGTAACACACAGCCTCCCGCCACTAAATCTCTATGAAAGAGAGAGAAACTGACCATCAGAGTAAACTTGCCATCATAGTCAGATGCCTAGACATCAGCAAAAAATTATAAGCTATACTAAGAAAATGGAAAAATGGCCCAAGAAAGGAATATATCAAAGCCGCAGATAAGACACAGGATTTGAAACAATGAATCAATGAAATGCACACAAATTTCCAAAATCAAATTAAAGAGTTGAAAGACAATATGGCTAAAGAGATAAAGGACATCAAGAAGACACTGAGCAAGCACACACGTGGCAACTGACTTGGGTGAGAAAGTACCTCTACATTATCTTGAGCTGGACTCTTTAGGACCTTGTAACTGTAAGCTTTTACCCCAAATAAATACCCTTTATAAAAACCAACAGATTTTCTGATACTTTGCATCTTTGGCTGACTAAAAAGCAAAAGGAAATGAATAATAAAGATTAGAGCAGAAATAAATTAAATTGAGAACCAAAAAACAGTAGTGAAAATCAACAAAAAGCAAAATCTGGTTCTTTGAGAAGATCAATAAAATTGACAAAGCTTTAGTATGAGAGAAAAAAAGAGAGAAGATGCAAATAAATAAAATCAGAAATGAAGGGGGGAAGTTACAACTGACCCCACAAAAATAAAAAGGATCATAAGAGGATATAACAAACTGTATGCCAACAAACTAGGCAGCCTGGATAAAATGGATAAATTCCTAGAATTGCACAGAAAAACTACATTGACTCTACAAGAAATACAAGAACTTAACAAACCAATCTCATTGACAGAGATTGACGCAATCATCAAAAACCTGCCAACAAGGAATAATTAATAGTTTAAAAGGTGATCACACAAGCCAAAACGCACTCTTTCTGACTAGAAGAGCCCACACCAAATCTTGGTGTATATTTCTGTCCTCTCCCATTTCTCAGCAATCTCTGTTCTTTTCCCCCATTTCCCAATAAATTCATTTTACTGGCCTAAAAAAAAAAATCACCCAACAAAGCAAAGTCCAGGACCAGATGTCTTCAAAGGTGAATTCTACCAAGCATTTTGAGAAGAATTAACCCCAATTCTAAAGAAAAAAATATAAATAAAGACTAAAAAAATAAAACAAAACAAAAAAACTAACAAAAGAAAAAATGTAAATAAAAACTAACAATAAAAAACCCCACCAATCCTGTTAAAACTCTTCCAAAAAAATGAAGAGTAGGGAAAATTACCCAACACATTTTATGAAGCCAACCTCACCCTAATACCAAAGCCAGATAAAGATACTACAAGAAAAGAAAATTCCAGCTCAATCTCTCTAATGAACATAGATGCAAAAATTCTAAACAAAATACTTGCAAATAAAATCCAAGAACATATCATAAGAATTATACACCATGATCAAGTGGGATTTATTCCTGGTATGTAAGCGTGGTTCAATATAAGAAAATCAATTAACATAATATACTACATTAACAAATTGAAGAAAAAAAAACACACGATCATCTTGATCGATGCAGAAAAAGCATTTGACAAAATCCAGCATC
>JAQZBX010066434.1:0-16116 GCA_029593785.1 Cabassous unicinctus
GGCCCCAGCGGCCCCAGCAGCTCCAGCGGCCCCAGCGGCCCCAGCGGCTCCAGCGGCTCCAGCGGCCCCAGCGGTTCCAGCAGCCACAGCCGTGCCAGTATCTCCCAGGGTGGTTCTTCAGGACCCTCAGGATTTAAGCCAGGAGGAGGGTATTCCCAGATCAGCTACTCCTCGGGATCCGGTTCTGTCCAACAGGGCGTGTCCAGCTTCTCCCAGACAGGACCTGGTGCAGCTCCAGCCGGCAGTGGTCCTTCCCGCTTGGTCATAAGTGCTTCCCAGTCTGGAGGACGCTCAGGCTCTTCCGTTTCACAAACTTCCTGGATGTCCAGCAGCGGCAGTCAGAAAGCCAGCTCCGGCCTGCGCCCCTGCAGCTCCGACGTCCCTGACTCTCCCTGCAGCGGGGGCCCCGTCGTCTCCCACTCCTACGTCTCCAACTCCCATTCCGTGGCCGGGGGCCAGAGGCCCGTGGTGGTGGTGGTGGAGCAGCACGGCTCCGGGGGTCCCGGCGTGGGTCTGGGCGCCTCCTGTGGCGGTGGGGGCCGTCCCGGCAAGCCCTGCCCCCCCATCACCTCTGTAGACAATTATGGCAGCTACGAGGTGGTGGGAGGCCCCTCCAGCAGTTACCTGGTCCCGGGCATGACCTACAGTGGGGGCAAAATCTACCCCGTCGGCTACTTCACCAAAGATGGCCCTGTCAAGGGCGCCCCGGGCGTGCCGTCCTTCGCCGCTGGGCCCCCCATCTCTGAAGGCAAATATTTCTCCAGCAACCCCATCATCCCCAGCCGCAGCTCCTCCAGTTCCGGAGCGTCCTCGGCCATTGTGTTCCAGCCCGTGGGCTCCGGAGGGGTCCAGCCCTGTGGGGTCGGCTTCTCAGGCAGGGGCCCCTGCCTCTCCTTCAGTTCCGGAACGCACAGCAGCTCCAGCACTTTCAGCAGCTCTGGTTCACCCTCCCACCCCTGCGGCGGCGTTTCCCAGGGGCCCTGCTCCTCGCACGGTGCCCGCCCCGTTGGCGGCAGCTCCAGCCCCCACTCGAGTGGCAGGATCGTCCTTCAGCCCTGTGGCAGCAGGGCCAGCTCCTCCGGCCACCCCTGCATCTCTGTGTCCTCCTCGACGCTGAGTGGGGGTCCCGATGGCTCTCCCCATCCTGACCCTTCAGCTGGGGCCAAGCCCTGCGGCTCCAGCAGCTCTGGGAAGGTCGGCTGCCGCTCCATCCGGGACATCCTGGCCCAAGTGAAGCCTCTGGAGCCCCAGCTGGCTGACCCCGAAGTTTCCCTGCCCCAGGGAGAGCTGCTCGAGCGGGCGTAAGCCGGCTTTTGCACCAGCGCGTGGGTGCTCACGCCTCCAGGCGGGAGAAGCCCAGGGGCCCGGGCGTGGGCTTGACTCAGCTTCTCACCCCCACTCTTCCCCATCACCTCTTCTTCCCTCAGCGCCCCGCAATGGTAGACTCCAAATCCCTTTCCTCCTTCTCTCCACTGCCGTGCCTAAGATTCCCTCTGCCACTCCTTGACTGGGAACCCCCGAATGCTCCCAGAGGCTGCCACTGATGCCCGGAAAACACGCCATCCCCTCCCCAAAGTGGTATCAGGAAGAACGACCACTTCCCGCTGACCGTGGTCCCCCGAGGCTGGGCTGCCTTCTCCGTCCGGTCGGCCTCCCCAGCAGCCCCCTTCGCACGTGCTCACGCCGCCCCCTGATGCTCCAGCCCAGCCCCCTCCCTGGCCCCTCTCTCAGGGTGGGGGGCTGCCAGCACAGCCTCGCACACCGGAGCAGGCTCCCGGCTTCCTCTGGATCCCAGACAGACGACTCAATAAACTGTGTGAGCCAGATGCCGAGTCTTGCCTTCTTGGAAGCCTGGGTCTCCGCTCAGGAGCTGGGTGGAGCACCGCCTCTTCCTCTAGAGGCCCCGGGACCCCATTTCCATGCCCAAGCTGGCCCAGCATTTCTCCCTACACCTTAGCTCCTCCCACAAACAGGGAGAACAGTACAAACCTGTGTCCAAGACCCCTCCCCCTCTTTTCTCCTCTCCCCCGCCCCCATTCACCCTGGGACCCCCGCTGCCATACAGGCCCCTCCCCACCCAGCCTCCTCCTGCTCCACCGTTAGCCTCGCCTCCCAGACGCCATTCCCTCTGGGAGTTCCCAGCATGCGTCTCCTGCGTTTCTGGGACAGCTGGAGCTTGGGATGGCTTGGGACAGCCAGACTGGATTCCAGGTGACGGAGTAGGAGGCGGGGTGGGTGTTGCTCTGGGAGCCGGGGGTGGAGAGCCCAAAGGAGAGGACCGGAGCGTGCCTGGGAGCACAGCCAAGCAGGTGACTCACTGGCCCAGATACAGACGCCCCAGCCTGTGCCCGTCTGCGCAGCGGGGCAGGGGCCGCCAGCGAGCTCGCCACCCCCGCACCTCCGGCTGCCTCCTGTGCTGCTGCAGGGAGAGCCGCGTGCCAGACGGGCAGGGCGGAGAAGGGCAGGGGGCCGGCTCCGAGAGGGCGGCTCGAGGCCAAGCGAGTGTGTCCTGGGGCCAGTTAGCGGAGGGATGGGGCCAGAGACGGTCTCATCTCCCAAGCGGGAGCAGGGCCTCTCCTCAGAGAGCCCCCTGTTGGAACCTCTGCTTGGCTGCTGCTCGAGGAGCTACCCCATCCCCTCCTATTAGGACAGTGTTAGCTGGCCCCAAATTTACTGCTGCTTAAATCCTAAGTACTGAACTAGCAGAAATATATTACAGTGATAAAAAGATGGCGGGGGCCACCCAGTCACCCCGCAGGGCTGGCTGAGGACAGAGCAGGACTCCAAAACAGTCCTGTTTTTGTTTTGTTTTTTTTAGATTTATTTTTATTTATTTCTCCCCCTGCCCCATGTTGTTTATGCTTGCTGTCTGCTCTCTGTCTTCTTTTTTTTAGGAGGCACCAGGAACTGAACCCGGGACCTCCCATGTGGTAGGCGGGTGCCCAACCACTTGAGCCACATCCATTCCCTGCTTGTGTGTCTCTCATTGTGTTTCCTTGTTGTGTCTTTTCGGTGCATCATCTCGCTGTGTCATCTTGTCGTGTCAGCTCGCTGTCTTCTTTAGGAGGCACCGGGAACTGAACCTGAGACCTCCCATGTAGCTGGTGGGCACCCAAGGGCTGGAGCCACCTCCGCTTCCCTGAAACAGTCCTGTCTGGACCCCTCCTGGGCTGTAGCAATCAGAGCTCTGTGGGTGCAGCCTCTCACAGGGGGCTCCTCTGCGCTTTCACGAGACTGCGGGGTGTCCCCTGGAGGGTCACTGCCTTCCGCCCACTGGCCAGCTCTGGAGAGGACCTCTCCGGGCCTCCAGCAGCTGGCCAGCACTGGTGGGGAATGGTGCACAATGAAGTCTGCTGACGCCTCGTGTAGACTGCAGGCTGCCAGGAATGCCTAGTCTGGGCCTCCAAGAAGCAGTGGAGAGAGCAAAGGCATTTTATAGCTTTTTATTGGGGAAAGGATGTAGCTCAGTGGTTGAGCACTGCTTCCCATGTACGAGGTCCTGGGTTCGATCCCCGATGCCTCCTAAAAAAATAAAAACAGAAGAAACTAACTTTGTGTTATGAAACATTTCAAATAAAAGCAGAACAGCTAGTGAACCCCTGTGCCCAGCTCTGGCCACTGGACAAGGGCAGTTCAGTGTCCTCTGTGCTGTTCGTTGGAAGCACCTGCTCACGTTCTTTACAGACAACGTCTCGTGCTCCGTGGTAGACCCAGCAGCGGCCCGAGGAGGTCCACGCCCTAATCCGAGGCCCCTGTGCATATGTGAGTTGCTAATCAGCGGCCTTGAGACAGGGACTGGGCCCTGGGCCCTCCAGGTGGGCCCTTAAGGTGTGGAGAGGGAGGCTGAAAGGCGGGCAGGTGTGGGCTCTGAAGGTGGAGGAAGCGGCCGAGCGTCCAGGAGTGTGGGCGGCGTCTGGGAGCTGGAGAGGCCGGGAGGCGCGTCCCTCGAGCCCCAGAAGGAGCGCAGTCCCGCAGCACCTTCATTTTAACCCAGAGACCCGCTGTGGACTTCGACCTCCAGAGCGGGCAGAGTATAGACTGCTGCTTTAAGGCGCCCCATCTGTGTGGTCTGTGGCAGCCGCCGCGCACACTCCGCCGCGCCTGCGGTTTGGACCAGGCCAGCCTCCCAGGCGCAGGCCGCCCCTGCCGGGCCAGCGCACGGGGGCTACGGGGGGCTCTGGAGCGGGGCTCTAGGGAGACAGAGGCGCAAAGCACGGGCCTCTGCTCTGAGGAGAGGGAAGGAGAGACGGGCCAGGGGCGAGGAGCCAGGAGGCGGCTTGGCGGCCGGCTCGGGGGCACCGTGGCACCTGTGCGCGGAGAGCGGAGAGCGATGGAGGAGGAGGCAGGCTGCACGCCCGCTGCCCCGCCCCCTGCGGATAAAGGGCCGGCGCCCTGGGGCCCAGGGACAGGCCAGCTGAGCAAGATGCGCGCCTGCCCGGCCGGGAGCCTGGCGCCGCTGGGCCTGCTCCTGCTCTGCCTCCACCTCCCAGGTACGAGGCGCCCAGCCTTGGGCCTGGGGGTCTGGAGGGCCTGGGTCCCCGGGCAAAGTGGAATGAAGGGCTGGTAAAGGTGGAGGGGAGATGAAGGGTCGGAAGGGAGGGGTCATCGCTCACCTCCACGCCCCCCTCCCTCAGGGCTCTCTGCTCGGAGCATCCGTGCCACGGAGGATGGAGACCCCCAGGACCTGGCGGCCAACATGCCTCTGCTTGGACCAGGTCCTGGGCCCGGAGCTGCCCCAGCGGACGGCGCCCCACCTGCAGGAGGCCCCGGCGCACAGGTGTGGCACTCACCCGAGAGGCTGCCCTCCATAGACCCGGGGCCCTCCGAGGAGCCTGCGCAGACGCTGGCGGCCGCGGCTGAGGACCGTGGGGGGGACGCGTGGCGGAAAGGGCTGGCCGGCCGCCCTAGTGCTGCCCTCCCTCCGGGCAGGGGGCCTCTGCCTGCAGGCGGCTCTGCCTACTCCGCGGACCCCTCTCCTGAGGCTTCACTCCTGCACCTGGGCCCCGAGTCCACATGGCCACCCCCTGCCCAGCGCTCCCGCTGGGCTCTCATCAACAGGATTCGCCGGCCACTGCTGCCTGGTCACCCCTGGGGGACTCTGAACCCCACAGGGTCCTGGGGAAGTGGAGGTCATGGAGCTGGCTGGGGAACGAGGCCCATGCCCACAGACCCCGTGGGAGGCTGGGGGCACGTCGACCAGTACCCAGGAGGCTGGGGGCACGTCGACCAGTACCCAGGCATCAATACCTGGTTCCTCCCAGGAGTCTCCGTCCTCCTGGCTCTCCCTGGAACATCCCGCCAGGCTTCCCCAGTCCTCAAGACCCGGGGCTGCAGTGGGGTTAGGAGTGCGACAGAGCCAAGACCCCCTCAGCCCGCTTCGGCTTTATCCCCACTTTCCGCTGCCTGCCCTGCTGCTCTGCTGACCTCCAATAAAACACAAGCACTGGCTGACCTTGTTCTCAGCGTCTTTCTTTCTGGGCATAAGCTAAAGTCACTTCTGTGCTTTCTAGCCATCCCCACGGCCCCTCCCCAGGGCTCTCCACCCCCCCAACCTTTACAAAAGATCAAAGCCCAGGTGTCTGAGGGCGGCCAGGTGGGGCAGCCCTTTCCAGCACTGACGGGATGGCACCTGTGGCAGGAGGGAAGGCGGAGGTGCCTGGGCAGGGGCAGCGAGTGGACTCGGAGAGTCCAAGCAGGTCTCGCTGCGCTTTCCGGGCAGCCGCGCTCTGCGCCCATTACACGTCACTGAGCACGTTGTGCTGGAGAAAACCAGTCTTTGGACAGCTGCTGAGTTAGCAGCCCTCCATGAAGGAGGAACGATGGGAGAAAGCGGAAGCAGGAAAGACCTCAGCACCGACACCGGCTGCTTTTGATGTTTTATTCCCCAGCGGTGACAGGTGGCACCGTCTCTGCCTTTGATTCCCCCAGGACTGGAGTGTGTTCCGAGGCGGCACAGGCAGAAGTTAGGGGGATGCTGGCGGAGAGGAGCTTCCGGAAGGGCCCTACCGCCTGTGGACCACCCAGGTCCCGGGGAATTGGGCAGGCGGGAGAGGGAGGCAGGACGGAGGGCTGGGAGCGACCGGCCTGCGTGGGAGGTGGGGGTTTTCAGAGAAAGTTCTCCTCTCCCTGCTACACCCTGCGCTCCTGCGCCGAGAATTCCCTCTTGGGATTCCCCACCAGCCCACCCTCTCACCACGAGGCCCCTTCTTTACCATGGCAGCCCTGTCACCTGAAGCTTTTCCCACCGGGCTCCCCTGGCCTCTCCCGGCTGTGAGGAAGCCTCTCCCACAAGCCGGAGCTCATTCTCTGCCTTCTTGTGGCTGCCCCTCTCTGGTCTCTCCTGCTTTCATCATCACGTTCGGTGCCATTTGTCTGTTTCCCTCACCCGCTGGAGTGTCAGCGCCACGAGCGCAGGGCGTCTCGCTCACTGCTGCACCCCCAGACTGGGGCTGGCACCCAGGAATCGTGGGGTGGGTGCATGAGCCACCCCTGCTTTCTCTCTTCTTCCAACCCGTTCCTGAGCCGCGCGGCTGCACACAGTCTGTGCTCTCCTGCTGAGGCCCTTTTCAGCTCATCAAATGCTTTGGACGTTACATCATTTAACCCTTATTTACAGATGAAGAAGCTGAGCTCCAAGGGATTTAGCAAAGTGCTCCAAGTTACGCGGCCAAGAAGTGACAACGCCAGCGACTCAAGCCTCGCTCTCTGTC
The DNA here is from genome assembly GCA_029593785.1 of Cabassous unicinctus. Taxonomy (NCBI): domain Eukaryota; kingdom Metazoa; phylum Chordata; class Mammalia; order Cingulata; family Chlamyphoridae; genus Cabassous; species Cabassous unicinctus. The sequence goes on from JAQZBX010066434.1 coordinate 6,711, forward strand.
CAGGGAGCTTTCAAGCACAACATGCTCTTTGTTTTGTTTTTTTAAATTATTGGGCGCTTCCTGCGAGCCCAGCACTGGGTGAGGCTTCCGGCCGGCTCACAGCAGCTCCCCTGGGCGGGCTGTGCCGGCCCCTGGGCCCCTGGGCAGGGGAGGCTCTGCGGCCGAGCCCTCGCCCAGCGGCCGGTGCTGGCGGCTTGCGACAGGTGGAGGGTCCTGAGGAGCCACGGCCACCCCCCGAGTGGCCTTTGGCTGAAGACCAGTTGTTGCTGAAAACAAACAAGCAAACAGAAAGCGGGAAAGGGCAGCAACCTGTGAGGTGGGAGAGGTCAGGTCTGCCGCGCGGCGGCTGCTGCTTTCTGTTTTTGCTGGGTACGGTGGCAGCCGGGCTCCTGTCGTGGCGGCAAGGCGCTGCCGTGGAGGGGCTGGGAAGGCCTGCGCAGGCGGCCCCGCCATGCTGCGTCGTCTGTAAAACGGGCGAATGTGGTCCTCCAGCCCGCCTCAGGAGGTTGCTGGGAAGTTTAGTTGAGATAATGGAGTGCTTTAGAGATTGAAAAGCTGGACAGCGGGGACAGATGGATGGTCGTGCCGCACGCTGTCCAGACGTGGCTTTCCGGGTGGAAGCGCGGGGAAGGCGGTTCTCAGCCCCTCAGGGAGGCTGGTCTGGGAAGCGGCCATCGCCGACCTTCACGTCCATGCTTCCTGCCAGGAATTACACACAGAGAATTATTCCAGTACCAAGAAGAGGTGGTCGGCTTTCCATTAGATATATTACGCCCCAAACAAACCGTTCACGCAGCAGACGTTTTTCACTTAAACACACACCAATTGTCAAATAGTCAGCACAAGCTAAGCATGTTACAGAGATATTTCAATGACCCCTCACAACCACCCTTGGATGCAGTTACTCCCATTTCCATTTTACAGGTGGAGAGGCTGAGGCTTAGCAAGGTCAGACGACTTGCCCGAGGCCACCCAGACAAGAGAGGAGCAAGCCTGGGTGGGCAGCCCGAGGGCGGCCGCGAGCTTCCCCGGCCCCTCGGCTGCAGCCCCTCTGGTGAGTCCCGTCTCGCCCTTCCTCTCGAGGCGCCCGAACGCCGGGCTTTGTCCCTCCCTCCAGACCAGACCCTGCTTTTTGTGCCCCTCTCACTGGCCAGGGTGGGGCGTCCCTCGTTGTCTCCTCCCATCTTCTTCGGGGTGCTGACCTTTGGACAGTCAGGGAACTGGGGAGACCTCCAGCTCTAAGCTCAGATTCTCCCGAACGAGCGTGAGCATGCACCCTCGCGGGTGGGGAGACTGGGGGGTGCCAGGAGCTCGGGGTCTCAGAGAGCCCTAGGGCAGCTCTCGGCCCCACGCTAGATGGAGGGCGTGGGAGTGGTTTATCTCGCAGGGGTGGTAAGAGCTGGTGCCACAGCTGCTGCTGGCTGTAAGGACTGGGCTGGGGGGAGGTGGGGATACTTGCTGGTCTCAGATGAGCTCCCTCCAACAAGCCCCAGTACGGAAAGGTGGTGGAGACAAATGGGGAAGTAACTTCAAGACGTCTTAGTCCGAGAGGGCGTCAGGACAGACGGACTGGCAGTGTTTCCTCTGGCACCTTCTCCTTTCCCTCACCTCTGTCTCTTGTCCACATCCTCCCCTCTGCTAGCTGCTCTCACACTCCGGCTGCCGCCCAGCATCTCCCTCGCTGACGGGTCTGGGCTCCAGCCCTGCTCTGGCCTCTCCCTCTGGCCTCACCCATCAAAATGCACCTCTCCTGGACCCCTGCCTCAGGTCTCCCTGGTCACTGCCAGGACGAGGCGATGAATTCAGAAGCAGCTGCATTCGAGATCAGCAGGATGAAGACAGCCCCACTCGGAGCTGTCTGCCCCTACCTGCACGCTCAGGTGCGCCTCTCTCCACCTGAGACACACTGCCAGCGTCAAACTTGAACACATTGCTGTAATTTATCCTAATTTGTCTAATGCCAAGTTTATTTTTCTTATAATTTATTAAAGAATTACCATTTAAGCATTAAACAAAAAACATTCCCCTATTTACATACTGTCCACACAACTAAAACAAAAAAATCTTAGAGATTTAATAAACCAAATTTCTTCAAACATTAGATACTAAGTTTAAACTCATTTAAGCACTTAAAGTGTCAAGTCTAACATGTAGGATTCTCTTAAATGTCATAAACGCGCTAAGAGGCAAACAAATGCAAAAGTCATCATACTGATTATAAAGCCAATCGGTACACCTCCACCAAAAATCAGTGACAAAAGGCGGGTATCGCGGATCTAAACTCGTTTCTTTATTCTCTTTCTCCTTTGATTCTTGGGTCACCTTCCTAGGATGTCAGCGTTTTCTACTTTCACGCCACTCTGAGGGTTGGACGTGAGGTCTGCTTGCACGGCCCTGGTGATTCACGTCCCGTCATCAGCGGGGCTGCTGCTCTTTCTCCTAACTCAACCTCACGAGTTAACTCTTTTTGATAACAGCTTTCTTGAGAGACAATTCATGTACCTTACAATACAGTGGTTTCTGGTACATTCACAGAGCCTTGCAACAATCAATGCAATCAACCATAGAATATTCTCATCACCCCACAGAAACCCCGTGCCCGTTAGCCCCAGCCAGCCTTTCCTCCCACACCCCCAGGCCTGGGCAGGCCCCGCTTTCTGTCTCTGTGGATTTCCCACTCTGGACGGTACATGTAAATGGCCTCTCACTTAGCGTAAGTGTTTCGAGGTTCATCCACATGGAGCGCGTCTCAGTGCTTCGTTCCTTTTTAATGCCGAATGATGCTCCATTGCATGGCTAGACCACCATCTATCCTTTCAACAGCTGATGGACATTTGGGGTTGACTTTGAATAGTCATGTGCAAGTTTTTGCCTGGACATACATTCTCTTTTCTCCAGGAGTGGAATTGCTGGGCCAAAGGTTAAATTCTATATTTAACCTTTGGAGGAGCTGCCAGGCTGTTTTCCAAGCTGGCTACCTCATTTTACGTTCCCACCAAGAGTGTAAGAAGGCTCCAGATTTTTCCACATTCTGGCCAAGTCTAATGATAAAATTCTGACCAACACCAACACAATAATGTTATCTGAGTTTTTCTTATAGCCATGCTGCTGGGTGTGAAGGGAAATCTCGTTGTGGAAAAAAATTTTTAAATGTTTATCTTTCTCTCAGAGTTTAGAATTTTGCAACCTATTTTCACTCCTTCATATATCACACTTTTAAAATCTTTTGACTAGAATTATGTGATCCATTTTTTCTCATTATAATATACTGATTTTCTGTATTAGAGTGCATCACTTATTAATGTTTTATTATAAATAGCAGGGCAACTAGATATTTAATCTTCCAGGAGATGAGGAATTGAGCTGACTTGCTTAGCTCTCTTTTTCAGTGACTTTTTTTGTTAATTCACCATCTTGGCATCTACCGTTGAAACCACCTTCTCTTTCACTATTTCCTTTGATGTCACCTCTTCTCAGGCATTCCTGTTCTGCTCAAGTTCATACATATAGTGAAATTACTTGGCTGCCTCGTCATTCCCTGCGTTTCTTTTCTGCTTGCATCGATGAATGCAAGCACCTGTTTCTGCTTTATAAACAGACCCGTAATTAATAAACAAAATGAACAGTTTCCCTTTTATAAAATCTAGTTAAAGCTTCTCATTCTTCTGCACCACAGCCGTCTTTTGTGCACTTCATAGCACCCTTTATCTTCCGAGTATCACAGTGACCTCATGGCCTTCTACAGCTGCAATTCGTTTCAGCTGACCGTAATTACCACCCTCTCCTGGCTTCTTTCTTCTTGAGCTCAATTGTCTGGACTTGGGCAATGGGAGCTCCTTGAAGTTGATTCCTTTGTCCCTTTTTAGCACTTTGCTTGACATTCTTGAAGGCATCTTTCTTTCTGGCAGCAACAGAACATTTAAGTCTGATTCTTTCCCTCTATCCTCTAAGCCTTGGCTTCTAAGGGATCTGTATTAGTCAGGGTTCTCTCAGGAAACAGAATCAACAGGAGATGTCTGTCAATAATACGAGATTTTAAAAGAGTCTCTCACGCGACCGTGGGGATGCACAAGTGCAGGTTCCGCAGGCAGGCTGCAAACCCGGGGCTCCGATGAAAGTCCGACGAAAGGTCCTTGAGTTTCTGGGAGAAGTTGGCTGTCCAAAGACAAGCTGGGGAATTCTCTCTGAATGTTGAAATCATTTCCCCTTTTAAGTCATTCAACTGATTGGATAAAAGTGCCACCCATTGATGATGCAATCTCCCTGATTGATGCAGATGTAATCAGCCATCCACGCAGTAAACTCACTGGTGATTGAAGTCCATAAATGCTCTTGTATTACAATTAGCCCAGTGCTTGCTGGAACAAACACCTGGGCACAATTACCTGGCGGAGTTGACACATTAGCCTAAGCATCACAGTCCACCCCTTATCAACTCGGCAGTCATACACATCACCCTAAACCATACTTAGTCTCTAAGTAAAAACAATAACACACAAGCATACATACATATTTCCACCTAACAATGTTCAACCGCTCTGTGTACAACCGAAAATGCATTAATTCCCCACAGAATAGGGTGCAAGTCCTTGGGTGATATTCACGCTTAAACTTGACATCCTTAAATATTATGACGTGGAATTAATACAGTTTTTCATGATAGGGGGAAAGGTTGGGGAAGAAAACAAAGAAATTGGTTTTGTGTACACATACAGTAATACTCATAACAAAACAAGGAAGAAGGGCTCATGACTATTACAGTCCTCGTTTCTGTAACTGGTCTCGGGGTCGAAGTTCATATTTATCACCACCTTCTTCCACTACCCATTCCACGCTCCCGTTACCTTCAGCAAGCTCTTCAGCTGGCCGTGGTTCTTTGCCTGGTGGGGTGACCCAAACTTTCATTCCCCAGGATTCTGGGCCATTGTTGGTCCTGCTTGGACTGGTTTGCTGCAATTTTCCATTGACTTTAATCACAGGGCTCGGCAGGACTAGGAGACGCCCTAGAGCATCTCCTGCATTCCAGGCAAACTCCTCTTTACCCCCATTATGTAGATGTAGTCCTATTTCCCCTTGATAGTCAGGATCAATCACCTGAGCTCCGTAAGCCCCCACTCTGACTGGTGGACCACAGCGACGTTTGGGGTCTCCTGGAATTAATGTGACTTCTGAGCCCGTGTCTAATAATCCCCGAAATGTCTGATCATTTCCTTTTCCCCAATGTACAGTTACTCTGGCAAAAGGCCATAGGCTCCCTGGGGAAAGGTGGGAGGAAGATTAACAGTATAAATTTTTGGCATTTTAACAGGATCCTTCCCCAACCCCTGGCCTTCTCCCCATTCAAGGGGCTCTGGGTCTGTAAACTGTCTCAAGTCTGGGAACTGATTAAGGGGCCGTGATTCTCTGCATCTGTAATTTGAGTTAGTTTTTTGTTCACTTGACCTAGAACTCTTCTGCTTATACAGATCCAGAAGAAATTTAGTAGACTGCCCATGTCTTTCACTTCTGGGTACCCCATAATCTATTAGCCAATGCCATAACTCCATGCGACTCAGACTATTCTGACTGCTGCTTTGAACCTTTCATTGCGGTAGCCACGCCCACCTTGCCTTTGGCGATTAACTGCCGATACTTGACTTTTACTGGACCGAGATCCGATCATCCCCATCATATTAAGGATTCCAATTCCTTTACAGCCCCCCCTACAGTAATATCTGGACTGCAGAGAAGAGCACCCACAGAGCTCTTCAGAGAAGGTGGAGTTAGTCTTACAAATCCATTCCTCACAGTCCTGGTTAAAGGTGTGTCATCTGGACGTTCCTGGGGTGGGTGGGTACCAAGCTGTATTAGTCAGGGTTCTCTCGGGAAACAGAATCAACAGGAGATGTCTGTCAATAATACGAGATTTTACAAGAGTCTCTCACGCGACCGTGGGGATGCACAAGTGCAGGTTCCACAGGCAGGCTGCAAACCCGGGGGCTCCGATGGAAGTCCGACGAAAGGTCCTTGAGTTTCTGGGAGAAGTTGGCTGTCCAAAGACAAGCTGGGGAATTCTCTCTGAATGTTGAAATCATTTCCCCTTTTAAGGCATTCAGCTGATTGGGTAAAAGCGGCACCCACTGCTGATGCAATCTCCCTGATTGATGCAGATGTAATCAGCCATCCACACAGTAAACTCACTGGTGACCGAAGTCCATAAATGCTCTTGTATTACAATTAGCCCAGTGCTTGCTGGACCAAACACCTGGACACAACTACCTGGCCGAGCGACACATTAGCCTGACCTTCACAGGGTCCTAGCCTCTTTAAGTGAAGAATCGCATTTGAAACCAGAGGCTGCCGCCTCTGTTGGTCACGTTTGAGAAAAACAATCTGTACTACGTTTTCTAATTTAACACGGCACGCAGTTGTGCCCGGCTTTTATCGGGGTATGGGGCATGGGCACCACTGAGGATGAAGGAGGGCGTGCCCTGGAGCAGACTGCACCGCAGCCGAGGGAAGGAGCGGCGGAGCTGGCGTGGGTCTGGGGCAGGCTGCAGGGTGAGGCGAGGAGGGCCGGCTGCTGGCTGCGGAGAGCTCCATCTGCCCTTCTCATCCGGCCGGGGCCTCGGAGCTCCAGCCACGTGGGGCGAGGCCACGCCCAGCGCCCGAGCGTGCAGCTGCTGTAGGCAGCACAGGTCTCCTGGAAAGAGGCTCTGAAGCCCCAGCCTGCCGTGCCCGCGACGGCGGCCTTTCGTGGAGACGGGGTCTGTGCAGGCGTAACCAAGTTAGACGAGGTCGTGCTGGATTCGGATGGGCCCGAGATCCACGGCACACGGAAGGTGGGGTGATGCTGGAGAGGGCTGGAGCCGTTGCTTCCTCGGAGCCTCCGGAAGGCTCCATTCGGGACGCATGGCCTCCGGGACGGCGAGAACATCTCTGTGGCTTTCAGCTCCCAGGGACTAGTGCGGCCCTGGGAACCCCCTTTGCCAGCCCCCTCCGGCCGGCTCTCCTACATGTCCACGTTGTCACTAGGTACCTGCAGCTAAGTGCAAACGAGGCACAGGGACCTGCTTGAGAGCAGGTGACACGTGGGAGCAGCCAGGGTCCTGGCCGCGCCGAGCTTCGCTGGGGTGGCGGGTGGGGACAGAGAACGGCTCACCTTACGTTAGTGGGGAGGACACGCCTCCGAGAGCTCTGCCCCAGCACAGGGGAGGTGGACCTTAATTCCTGGGTGCGGTTTCTGTTCCGCCCTCCCTGCACGCGAGCCTCCTGGCCGCGTGGGTGGTCAGCAGCCCTGCCTGGCCTCATTCCACAGGCTGGCCCTCCAGCCCACCCTGAAAACCAGCTCCGGGCGGGTCACGGTGGCAGAGCGGGAGCTCGCGCCGGCGCCGGCTCGCTCCTCGGCGGGCCCTGCTCTCCCGGGCATCTCTGGAGGCCTCAGCGGGCGCCCGCCGCCGGCCCTGCCTCCTCTCTCTCTGCCTGTTAAACGGTGCATTCATTCCCCGCAGACTCCACTCCCGGAAGATTTGAACAAAACCTGGGACGGGGAGGAAAGAAGCAGAAGTTTGGTTCAGCGGAGAGACAAAAGAATCAGATTAAATAAAAATATAACTTTAAATAGCCTTGTTGAAGCACAAAGTAGGCGAGGACCTCAAAGTGCAGGAGTTAAAGTACTGGAGGGGCTGAAACAAAAGCACAAAAGCAGCCCTTGCAGTGGAATCAGGAAAGAAAAGCACGTTGCTCAGAAAAAACCAGTGATGCAGATGTGCAGCTCGACCTCCTTGAAGAGCGCTCGAGGCCGGGTCCGTGGAGACGCCAGGGCGCGCTCTGTGGGGTGGGAGCTTTTCAGGCTCTCCAGCGTTTCACTCTGAAGGTGCTGTTTGGCCTTTTCAAGGAGCGTATTCGGTAAAAACAGAAACAAAAACAAAGGAGCCCCTGCACGTGCTTTCCCGGCCCCTCCGCGGAAATCCCCGCCCCGGCGCCTTTCTCGACTGTCGCTCCGCCTCGGTCTCCCCATCTGTAAAGCGGGCATGGTCCAAGCACTCGGGTGACCGTGGCCGGCACGAGAACGCAGCACGCCTCTGCAGCTGTCCGATTATTACAGCCGAAGTCCAGCGCACCAGCCACGGCGGGCGCCACCCGCATTTCCAACGACGAACGGAAGCCCTGCGGCGCACAGGGGCTTCCTGGGACGCTGGGGGACGCCACTCACCCCGAGCAGAAGCTGTGAGTGAGCGGCGCCGTCTGTGGAAGGACGTTCAGGAGCAAACACGTCCCAGCCAAGGGCAACCCAGGAAGCAAAGCTCCGACCCGTGGCAATGGGCCGCGTCCGGGAAACCTGGGGCTGCAGAAGGGCGGGCTCTGTGGACGCTGACGGCCGCGTGTCACGTCCACAGCAGCCCCGAGCTCACGCTCCGCACGCCAGCAGGTGGCCAGGGAAGAACGCGCGCGCCGCGGACGTCGTGCTCTCACCAATATCGTCCCCGATTAAAGCCAGGCCAGCTGGGCGGGCACCCAGCTTCCATTGCTCCGCCCGGACGTGGTGCCACCGCTGCACAAGCCTGGGAAAGCCGACCGAGTCCCGTCAGACTCACGCTTGCGGTGAGGATGTGGTTGAGGTGATTCCAGCCCATGGGCCCCGGGGGAGACCTGCCCTCTGGTCTCCGGGAAAGGCATAGCGGTGAGACTCCAGTCTCTTCCTACCTTACGGACCTTGGGAGCCGTGTGTGATCGTGCTTCCCTCTTTGAACTGGATGCTGGAGAGCTCAGTTCCAAGTGCGTGCCCCGCCCCCAGGCACGATGTTTACTCTGGCCTCCTTCTTGGTGTTTAACGCCTTTGCCTTAGTTTTTATTACTATTGTCGTATTGTATTGTACTGTGTTTAAGTATCTTAGGTCAAGTTTAAAACAGACTGGCACAAACAATGCGACGTTCTATTGCAGGACAGGACATCACCGTGACCGGGTGAATGTCCCCAGAACACCGACCCCTCCTCCGGAGCCCTTGGCCGCGGGTGGCCTTGCCTTCCAGCCTCCTTACTAGGAAGTGGGCGTCTGGAGCTTCCGGTGCCAGGCGGCCCTAAGCTGGCAATGCAGTGACGACCTTGTGTCTGCCAGTCTCTCCCGGGAAGGGGGTGGCCTGGGGAAGACACAGCGCAGCCCCCCTCGCCTTGAGGAAACCCGTTTGCAGTGAACATCAGAGCAGGCGCCGGGGAAGGAGCCAGCGCCGAGGAGACCCCGCCGCGCCTGGCAGCCGAGCCGCTGGCCCTGGGCAGGCGAGAGCAGCTCCGTCATTAGCAAAGTGGGGGAAGCTCCTCCAGTGTGGGCTGGACGAGATGATTCACGTAGTCACTCAGCCCAGCTGCGGGGGCGGCTGCCGTCCCTATTACTGCCGAGACTGTAATTACCAATGACCTTCACGGCAA
>JAQZBX010066435.1:0-16116 GCA_029593785.1 Cabassous unicinctus
AAAAAAAACAGAGCTGAAGACCACAGTAAAAAAATTAAAAATTCCTTAGAAGCATTCAACAGCAGATGGAACTGGCATAAGAAATAATTAAAGACTTGAAGATAATTGAAATCAGTTAGTCTGAGGACCAAAAAGAAGAAAGAATGAAGAAAAGTGAACAGAGCCTGAGTAACCTGTGAAACACCATCAAGCATACCCATTGGTATATTGTAGGAGTCCCAGAAAGAGAAGAAAGAAAAGGGCAGAGAGAATATTCAAAGAAATAGTGTCTGAAAACTTCCCAAATTTAACAAAAAGCATGAACATACACATCCAAGATGCTTAATGATCTCCAAAAAGATAAACCCAAATAGTCCCAAGCCAAGGGATATTAGAATTAAAATATTGAGTCTCAAAGACAGAGAATTCTGAAAGCCACAAGAGAGAAGAAAGGAGTCACATACTAGGTATCCTCAATGAAATTAAGTGTTGATTCTCATCAGAAATCATGGAGGCAAGATGGCAATGGAAAGATGTATTTTAAGTGCTGAAAGCAAAAACTTGCCAACAAACAATTCTGTATCTGGGAAAAATGTCATTCAAAAATGGGGAAAAGATAAGCTAGAGCTGAGGGAGATCATCACCACTAGACCAGCCGTAGAGGAGATGCCTAAGAGGGTCCTGCAGGTTGAAAGAAAAGGAGAATATATAGTGGAACAAAGCTGCATGAAATAAAGATCTCCAGTGAGGGTAAATATAACATAGGTAAATATAAATGCCAGTACTCTTGTACTTTGGTTTGCAACTCCACTTTTTACTTCTTAAAAGATCTAAAAGGCCAATGCATAAAACACCATGATTAAACAGTGGATTTGTACTCATAATGTATAAATACATAACTTGTGACAAGAACTCCATAAAGGTGGGGGATTGAAGGGTATAGGAACATAATTTGTATATACTATTGAAGTTAAGTATGTATCAAAGCAAGTAGATTGTTATAGGTTTAGGGTATTGAACTTAGCTTTGGGTTAACTATAAAGAATATATCAGAGAATATGCAAGCTCATAGAGAGAAATTAGAGTACAGTTTGACATGTGAAGGGCAATGGGGAATAGTGCATAACTGGTGTAGGGTTTCTCTTTGGGCAGATGAAAAAGTTTTAGTAATGGAAGGTGAGGAGGGTGCTACAGTATTGTGAATGTGATTAGTCCCATTGGATGGTATGCTTGGGAGTGGTTAAGATGGGAATGTTTACATTGTATATGTATTACCACAATGTTAAATAAAGTGAGCTACTAAGGAGAGAATAACAATTAAATGTGATACATTATTCCATATGGGATCTGGCAAAGGATGGAAAAAACTCAAAGGGACACTATTGGGACATATGAGATACTGGAATATAGACTGTAAGGTTTATATCAATGTTAAATTTCTTGAACTTGATAACTGCACTTAAAATTATTATGTAAGTGAATATCCTTGTTCTTAGGAAATATACATGTCAATATTAAGTGTTCAAGGGGCATAATTTATACACCCCACACTCAAATGTTCCAAAAATGGATTGATAGACCAATAGAAGGATGAATGGATGAATAGATAGATAGAGAGACAGACAGAGAGAAAGAAAGAACAGGTAAATCCATGCCTATATCACATTCTTTACTTCCTGGAGATCATTTTCCTATTTCCACTGTTGCTCAAAAGCAAACAAAAAGCTGCTTAGTTTGCTCTTCCAAATACTTTCAGGACTGAATTTTATAACATTCTTAAATCAAAAATATTGAGTTGGAAAGCAGATACAATTGTCTGTTCATTAGTATAATGCTTTCCATCCTTTCTATATTTTAGAAATATGTTTGTGTTTCCATCACAAACAATGCTGTTCAGGAATTTTCCAAGTAGATTAAAACTGAAAAAAGGAATTCAAATGAATGCCCATGTTTTATCCATTGCAAGGCAGTATATTTTTAACAACACTTCTACTTATCATTTTTGCATACTATTAAAACAGTTCAAATATATCTTGAAAACTTAACAAAACTTAATTAGTTTCTAATGTTACTTAATTTGGTTTAATATGAGAATTCTGACTTTTCATAAGTGTTCAATTATATATATTATTTGGTACAAAATGTATGTGGAAGAATGGGAATTTATCTCTGAATGGGTCTCAGCTTTGGGTTCTAGGGTAAATTATTTTCATGATAATAAATATAGAATTGATATTGAACTAGTTATTTCTTTGTTTTAATTGTTCTGCTATGGCTTCTGCTTATTGTTTCTAGTTTTTAATAAAATAAGAATTAAGTCAGAATTAATGAGTTTTCTCAAATATATTTAGATTTGGTCTTTAGTAACATAGCAGTTGATATCAAAGTATAGATATTTAGAAGAATGCAGCATTTTATTGCAGCCCTTTAAGATAACAATAACAATGACATTAATTATTATTCCATTAAAATCTCATTTGCAAAGATGTCATTTATTTGAGAGTCTCTGCATTTTTATCAAAGCCACAATTTAAAAATAAGGAAGATATATATTCTGCTTAACCAAAATAGTGTCATATCATTCAAATATAAAATGTACTAACTGTACTAGAGAAGAAAGGTTAGATTTGATTTAGAACTAATTTGCTTTAGTATTTAATAGTAGTATATTTTCTATCATTGTTGTGGTCCATAGTAGATTTAATATTTCGTAATTAACAAATTGAATCACATAGTAAGAATAACATTCTCTAGGAGGTTCCCAATAATTTTTAGAAGAGAAATAACAAATATGAGATTTGAGAATAATAGTTACAGCCCTGGTGTTTAAGTAACTTGACAAAACCATAGATCATCTGAAAAAAATGTAGAGGGTTTAGACTGAAAAAACTTCAAATGTGAGGAAATATTTTGATATATTTTCTAAAATAATTAGAGTGACATTAAGCACTATCACTCATATGGGGTGTCTATTAAGAAATGTGAAGGATTACAATTAATATTTTATAACTTTGCTGCTGACTCAGTAGGTCTGGGCTAGGACCTGAGTTTTTGCATTCTAATAATCTCATTTTTTAAAAAAATGGGAATGTTTTATTTTTAAAGAAGCTTTAGATTACATAAGTGTTACATCAAAAATATAGGGGATTCCCATATACCTTACTCTCTCCCGCTTCCACACTTTCCCTCACTAACATCTTTCATTAGTGTGGTACCTTTGCTACAATTAATGAATAGATATTGAAGCATTGCTACTAACCATGGTCTATAGCTTACATTATATTTACACTTTGAACCACACAATTTTATAAGTTTTGACAAAATATATAATGGCCTGTATCTGTCATTGCAATGTCATGCAGAATAATCCCAATGTCCCCAAAATGACCTATGTTATATTTGTTCTTCCCTCTCCCTTCCCTCAGAACCTCTGGTGACCACCACCTTTATATCAATATTACAAGTTCTTCCATTACTAGAATAATAATAAGTCTACCTTAGTCCATAGTTGCATTACCCCCTTATGCTTGTCCATTCCTCAATCTTGAGGATTTTTAGGATTGTGATGCTTACTTTGCTTCCAGTTGAGAGAGGGCTTAGATGCCATGGGGCAGATGGATGGAATTGTCTTGCTTGCAGTTGTAGATACTCTGTTTTTTGGGGATGGGCATTGTCCATCATCATCTTTTTGTTATTTGTCCTGGGCGAGTCCAATGAACTGTAAGGTAGGTGTTACAACTCTGCTGAGAGTCAGGGTTCAACCAGCATATGAACAGACTTAAGATTTAAGTCTCAGGGACATATATTTAAAGAGTATAGTGCTAATTTTAGGTTCAAATAAAAAGGGCAAAAGAGCCGTGTGTAGGGAAATTATAAATTACTCTAATGTTGTTACATTGGGTAACATATATTCCCAAGGTAAGGCCCACTGCCAGGGTGCTGAATTCCTGAAATTGTCTGCCCTGCCTATAGTGTCTCAATATCTCTATAGCCCTCAGGAACTCCCCCCCCCCCGCCCCCGCTTGGGGCACAGTTTACTATGGCTAATAATCTCTTTAATGATGTCAATGATGCTTGTCATGGACCACACTTTGCATATAACAAGACTCAATCATTTCTGGAGTATTCTATTTAATTCCATATGCCTTGATTTGAGAGTATATTGACAAACCAGATGATATGTGGGAAAAAATATCTCATTTTGTTTGAGATCTGAAAATACGTCATTTCAGAAAAAAAAATTTGAAGAAGCATGGTATTTGGACTGAAGTACATGACACAGGAGAAAGAGAAGGGGTTAAAGCTTTCTTGGTGGTTTCAGGAGCTGCCATTTATTGTTTCCAATGTCTGGCTTAAGTGAAAGCTTGTTAGAGGTGTCCAAAATAAAATCGACTTTATGATAAAGCAGAGGTATCTTTATACCTGGGCATATTCATAGTCTGAATAATCATCTGGGGATTCCTGAAGTAGACTAAAAGCGATAAACTGTGAAATTGTCAGCATTTATATTTTGTTGTTCAGCTGCTAGAATCTTATATTTCCTTAAAGATCAGAGAATCTTGACAAAAGAATATCATTTTCCAATACTAGAACATGATTATTTGAATAAAGAGAATATATCTGGACATTTAATTCAAGCTATCTAACGGAAGCACATACAAACGGTATGATATAGATCACAGATAATGTTTTTAGCCAGTTATTTTGGTTCAGGTTTTATCCAAAGCAATTCACATGCATTTTTTTTTCAGCTAAAGCTCATAGCAAATTAATATATTTTCATTCCTCTTTACAGATGTGGAAGAGAAGGCTAATAGTGATAAGGTAAATTTACTCATGTTATGTATTTATCAAGTAGCAGAGATTACATTCCAAAACAGTTTGTCTAATTAAAGATCTTAAATTCTTAACCATGGCTTCTCATTTGGGAGGATGAAAGAAAAACAAACCAGAAGTTATGACAAATGTGATCCTTTATCTCTCTGATAAAGAAGTTCTCTTGGACTTCAAATGACCACATCTGCTTCCTAGAGAAATCTTAAGGTGAGGAATCATAGCAAATTTCTAACTGAATGTTTAATTGTATAATCATGTAGTATCTAAACAGAGTATTAGATCTCTTCAGTTTAGTTGATTCTTTCTTGGTTAAGTCTATAGTTCATGACTGACTGCTATCATTGCATAAAATAAAAATATTACTGGTCTTTGCTGTGTGGAGAGTAATGCAGTATCAACATTTTAATAAATGATACCAAATACTCTTATCAAAACTGCAGACTGAGCATGCTTTTTATGAAAAAAGCAAATTACTTCAGGTATTTGAATGAAGTTTATTGTTATCTGACATCAATGAGATATACTGTTAATATTAGTGACATCTTAGATTTCTCATCTTGGAAATAAGCATTATGCAACTGCTCTGTAACAGTGCTCTTCTGAGTACCACTTAAAGTGTATGAAAAAATGCAATAGAAAAACAATCAGTATCTTGGGAAGAACTTCAGAAAATAAATAAGATTATATAAAATAATAAGAGAAAGAGGGAAAATGTAGGTATTTAATTTGGGACAGGGCAGCTTAAAATAAACTCAAAGAGTCACAATAATATCTATTTAAGATACGTAATAATGGAGACAGTTTTCTAATAATCTTTAGAGGCTAGAAAAATATAATTGGCTTGTTAACAGCGAGGAACCAAAAATAGGAATCAGATGACCCTTTTGAAACAGCAATGTTAATTTTATGAAAAAAAAAGAATAAAAGTGAATAAAATAAAATAATCCAGACTATTTAAATAATCAACAGATCATTTAATAATTGGTCTTTTGTGTTTTATTTATAACAAATATTATCTGTGAAGAAGGTAATGTTTCTTTATGAAAGCATACTTGATTAAGTTCTATTCTGATTAAGATCTACCTGATTAAGATCTATTTATTTATAATGTGACCTCCTCTGTCTTTAATCCTTTTACACTTCTCCTTTTTTTCCCCTCAGCTCAGGTATTGAATGAATTGATACATACATACATACATACACATACATTTTTAAAGGCATGGAAAAAGTGATGAAAACCCAAGGGTTAAAAGATAGATTCAGCTAATTAATATCCACAGAGAATGCTATAATTTAGAAACAGAATATTTGAAAAATATTATTGTATATCTTTCACAATGGTCTAGTTATTTTCACAAAATTACAGGACTTTAGAGCTAGAGGAATTTTAGAGGTATATGTTCTCAAACCCCTTTACTTATAGAATGAGGAACTAGAGGCTCAAAGAAATGAAACTGGTTGGGGGATAGAAAGGACATGATCTTGAATTGACTCCAAACCCAATGCTCTTCCTAGCATCCCATTTTATATGTGTTTTCCAGAATGTGATATAGAATTTTGAAAAAATTCAACTTAAAAACATACAATAGTCTTTTAAGGTGAGAACAAAATCAAAACATGAGGAAAACAATATCAACAGAAAAGAGATTTTATTGCATAGAAATGAAAACTAATCCAGAGAGATTAAATGAGTCGACAAAAAATTATAAAGGTTTTAGTTATTTGGTTGGCATGAGATAGCTATTCTTAGTCTCCAAGGACAGGGGGTTTTCCATACATCTACTTTGGAGCAGATTTTTTTCCAAACATTTAACTAAGGTCACAGAAAAATTGTCATCGGCACCTTAAAGAGGATCCTCTCTGCTGGGTGCTAAATGGAATTGTCCAACTCTTGCCAATTCCTCAAAAGTTTTTAGCTATAAAGTGTGATTTGTAAGAATGATCAAATGTAACTTAAACATGCAGTGCAAAGCATGAACTCGGGCATCAATGAACTTTGTTCTTTGCCAGGTTGTATTATTAGTTGTCATGCCAACATGAACAAACAACTTAAGGGCATGAGCTCAAATTTCCTATCTAAAAAACAATTGAAAGTAATGCTATACCTACTTGAATGAACTGTAGTAAGGATCAAATGAAAGACTGTATGTGAGTGTTAATATAAACCTTAAGGTGGATATGTCAGTGTAAAGTTATTAGAAATCAAGGAGCGTAGATTTCTCATTTTGCAGATGACTAAATGAAGATCCTATAAGAACTATTGACTTTTCTAAGACCTTATATACAGGTAAAAAAGAACTAATAATAGGTTAATGGTCACATATTGTTTTCTATTCATTTCTGCATTGTATTTTTCAGCCATAACTCTCTTCACTGTCAACTTCTTCCAGGAACTGTCACTAGAAAAAAGAAAAAGAAATTTAAAGTAGATACTATCATACTTTCGAAAACATCACCTTCCCATTATTTTTGCATTGCTTTTTGCATATTTCTCCTAAAATTGACATACTATATTTTTTCAAGAAATAAGGTACTTAAGAGCATACTAGTTTAATATGAAAGAGTGGGGCATTGTTTTGCACTTAATGTATTCTTTTCTTCACCAGTTATTACCATGTTTTTAAAGATTAATTTTTAAAATTTAAATGTATCTCTCTTTTTTCTTTACCAATTAAAATTCATTTCCAAACATCAGGACAAGTTTAACCCTGTAACCCAGAAGCTATAGAGTTTTTTTAATGGATTTATAGTATGTGTCTTTTCAAAAGCTAAAAAGGTAACCTAATTCTGATTAAATATTTTAGAGATAGAGGCTGGTTAGAGACTACAACAATTTAATGTCATGCCATATAAAAGCACAGACTATTATATTATTGTGATAATTGAATGATGCATACAGACTCAGAAAATTAAATAAAGAGATTAATAATGCAGTTTATATAATTTGAATATGTAGATTTTTAAATATCTATATTAATGTGCTTATGGTTGGGTGTACCTCTACATTCTTTTAAAAGTAAGCAGTCATTAGTTCTTAATGTAACAATGAAATATTTGCATATAAAATCAGAATTCACTGATTCTTCTGAGAAAAAAATAATCTATCAAAATTAAAAGTAAGTTTTTGTACAAGAGGAAATTCTGTAACAGTTAGGCAAACTTATCCTGTTACACATAGCCTCCAAAAAGATTGAAAATAAAGCAAGATAGATTACCACTCTCTGGGCAACTTAGTGGTCCTTTTGAAAGCTTTTATGATGGATTATGATTTCATACCTATTATTCTACTGTTTGCATCTCTTTATCTAAATCCAAATGCTATCTTAATATTTTCCATAGGATGAAGACTTTCTATTCATATTTTTAAACAATACAACAAAGTAAATCAGATCCTAACCCAAAACTGTTTTATTGCTCTAAATGTGGTAATAATTTATCTTGTCCCAAATTTATTCAGGTTTACTTAGAATCCACACCCTTAGATTTGTGAATTTGATGTTACTTTAATATGATAATGTGTATAATTTTTCAAAACAGACTAAAGCTAGATTTTAGTGGAATTTCAATCTTTCCAGTTGTTTCCAATCTTATGTCTCTAATATTTAAGAAAAAATGAGCCTACAATTCTAGAGACAGAAAGTAGATTAGTGGTTGCCTGTAAATGGAGGGAGAGGTAGGAAGAAATAGAAGTGCTTGCTAAAGTATATGGGTTTTCTTTTTGGAGTGATGAAAATATTCTAAAATTGATTGTGGTGGTGATTGTACAACTCTGTGAATATACTAAGAACTTCTCAACTGTACACTTTATATCAGTAAATTTTATGGTATGTGAATTATATCTCAATAAATCTGTTAAAATTTAAGTTACAAAATAAAGATAGAAAAATGGTACTTCCACTTTTTGATAGTTACAGTTAATTTAATATATTACCCTAAAAGGAACAATTTTTTAAAAATATTTTGACAATTTCAAAAGTTTAACATATTCTATTATCATGGACTGTCAGTTACTTTTCCAACCATTTACCAATGTAGGCCAAGTTCACAGTTTTTCACAAATGGAATTTTTTTTTTTTTTTACCCTAATCTATCTTCTTGTTTAAGACCCAAAGAAGGAAAAACACTTCTTGCGTTGAAATACATTTTTAACTAGTTTCTCATGCAGAGTATTTACTTTTCTCTCCCAAGTGCTTTCAAGTAATAATACCTAAAGTTTATTGTTGACACTGTTGCAAGTTCTTCTTTACTCACCCATATAATACAATACACTGTGTAGTAGATAGTGTGTTTACACCCATTTCATAGATTGTTAACTTCATGAGGCTGCTTGATCAGTGTGGTAAAATTATTAAGTGGTAGACCCAAGATTTATAACTATGGAATCCGGCTCTAGAATTTCAGCTTTCAATTATTATTCTCTACTGCTTGGTAAGACACATATACATTCACTACAGTTACTGTTGACTTGGTAGGGTAAGGTTTTTGCCTATATTTAGTATGTAAACTAATAACATATAGTGGCAAGTTACTAATAAATTATCACTACATTTTAAATCTCCTTATGATATGTAGGATTTTATTAAAACTATAATAGTAAACATACCTAACATTTGTATAGTATTTGATCTATGCAAAAATACTTAAGGAAATTATGATTGCCATGTGAAGGTTGAGGAAACTGTGGTATAAGTGTGTACAATAACTTATCCACAATCATATAGCTAGGCAGTAGCAGTATATAAATATTTTTCACCTAACATAAAACATTTACATAGAATTTCTGAAAAATCATGAGGAAAGATTATATGAAACTTTAATTGACTTCTACTATATGGCATGCAGACTTTTCAGACTTGTGAGTTGCATTAAAATGGAGATCATGTATTTTTAAATTAGCCACCTTTCATAAGTTTTTCCTAACTTTCCAACTGGGAAAGTCATTACCTAAAGGCAGATGGCTGTACATAGGCATGAGTTTATTGTCTAATAGATCAATTGGCAGCAGAAAAAAAAATCAGGTATAGTATTAAGCATTATTTATGAGGAATTAGAGACTTCAAGTCAAATGAAAGCCTTAAACTATGTTCATGGTGAAAAATCCCCAATAGCATTATATAGCATTTTTATACATATTCCACATTATGGCAGTCAAAGGGGAATCACTATGTAATCAAAAAAACACAGAAAAGAAAAAAAAAGGAGAAAGATATACTTTGAAAAATACAGTTAATAATCAAAGAGCAATAAGGTGTGGTGTGTGCATATATGTATCTAGAGGAAAAAAGAAAAAACAAAATATCATCTCAAGAGATCTGGGCTTAAGATTCAGACTATTTTTCAAAACGCTAAAACTTTTAAAAAGTATAGATATTTGAAAGTTTTGCCTCAGTCACATTCTCATCTTTCACCTTTCTTGTAAAGTTGACTTTCTTGAAATATTTGTCTTTACTCCCCCATTCTGTTTTACATCTGCACCCAAAGTTAAAATGCAACCAGAATGGCATCTGCTACTGTGATGGTTAAATTCATGAGTCACCTTGGCCAGGTGTTGGTGTCCATTGTTTGGTTAGCAAGCACTGGCCTAAATGTCACTATGAGGACATTTTGTGAACTTAAATATGCAGTAAGATTACATCTATGGCTGATTACATCTAGAATCATCTGAGGAGTTTGCCTTCAACAATAAGAGAAGTCTCATCCAATCACTTGAAGGCTGTAAAAAGAGAAGGGATGATTTCAGCAGTCAGAAAAAAGAATTTCCATCTCTACTTCAGCCAGCCAGCTTCTTCTGGGGAATTCACTGAAAACCTTCATCGGAATTCCCAGCATGCAGCCTGCCCTACAGAATTTGGACTTGTTCATCCTCAAAATCATGTGAGACAATTTTATAAAATCTCACAATATTTACAGATATCTCCTGTTGGTTCTATTTCTCTAGGGGACTCTGACTAATCTAGCCACCATCTCTCAACATCAATCATATCCATGTTCAAAAGTCAATGAATATTTCAGAACTCATTTTGCTTGAAAATTTCAGTGTATGTTAAAAACATTGATGCTTCTTCACATTAATTTATTTTTCTGTTTGCTTTCCATGATGATATCCTGGTTTTCTTGAAATGACTCTGATCAAATCTCTCTAGCTTTATTCTGCTAATATCCCTATCCCATTCAATTAGCAGTAATTTTCCTCAAGACCCTATTTTACCTTTCTCCTCTTACTACTTTATATTCTATCAACAAGACTTGTCCTATATTTTCCAGAAGAAAAATCACAAGTACTTAAGATAGATGAAGAGTGTCGAATATTTTGAAATACTGGAAATAGCTCTAATCTCTTACCACTAGCTCCTAGCAACCAGAAAATGAAGACTAAGGCAGATTTGTAATCCTACAGAAGCATGGAGCATGTACCCCAAGACACAAAGAGTCTGTCAGCAAAGGTTGATATAATTATTAGTTCATGTGATTTAAGGAATTATATGTCCAATCATTAGCTGACCAAGCAGAGACAACAGTACTTGTATATGACAAAGATTACAGACTTTACAGAATTAGTCCATGTATCAGTCTGACAAAGGGGTACTGATGCAAAGTACCAGAAATCTGTTGGCTTTTATAAAGGGTATTTATTTGGGGGTAAAAGTTTACAGTCCCAAGGCCATAGAAAGTCCAACTCAAGGTACCATAAGAGGTACTTTCTCACCAAAGTCAGCTGCCATGAGTTGGAAGCAAGATGGTGAGCTATCTTTGGTGGGTTTCAGCCTTCCCCTCTGGGCTTCTTCTTCCTCTGAGGCTATGTAAGCCCAGTTTCTTCTCAAACTCAGCTGCAAGCTGGCATAAGGCTTGTCTCTCGGGGCTTCCTATAACAGTCTCTCTTCCCAAGGCCAACTGTAAGCTATGAGGCAAATGATCCATCTCTCCCTGTTTGAGCCTTCTCTTTTCTGTCATAAGGCAGGATCAAAAATAATAAAATTCTCTCCTCTGGGTGTCTTTTTGTATCTGTTTGCCCATGTGAGTGTCCGTTTATATCAGATCCAGCAAGGGAATGGAAATCCAACCTGAGTTGATTGTAATGACACAATCAAATCAAAGAAAGCCCTCAAAGCAATCTTAACAGGTAATCTGATCAAGGGTCCCTCAACTGAATTTAATATAATCAAAGGATATCACACCCAGAGGAACAGATTAGTTTACAACCATAATCTTTCTCTTTTTGGGATTCATAAAATAATCTCAAACTGTTACAGTTCAGGAAAGTTATGAAAAAGTAAACAACAAAAACAATAAACAGCATAAATAAAAATAAATGAATAAATAAATAAATAAATAATATCCACTGGATAAGGGAGGGTTGCGTTTTATAGGTATCCCATTTTAGAATTTAATATTCCAGTTTTCAATTACATGTCACTAATAGGAAGAGGGGGAAGTATGGGCATGGCCATACAGAGGAAAACATCACTCAATATAAATTGTCCCCAAGAAAGTCCAGACTTACTGACATTAAAAATATTTTTGGGAAGCAGATGTGGCTCAAGAGGTTGAGTACCTTCCTCCCACATGGGAAGCCCTGGGTTTGGTTCCTGTTTCCTCCTGAAAAAAAAAACAAACAACAAGCAAAACAAATGAAAAATTTTAGGGAAGCCAATGTGGCTCAGTGGTTGAGTGCCAGCTTCCCACAAACGAGGTTCTGAGTTTAATCCATGTCCCCCTCCCCCCAAAAATGTTTAAAAAACAAAAGAAAACCATGTCTAAAGAATTAACTAAAAGCATGAAAATGCTTGAAAACATGAGAAAGCATGATAATGATGTCACACTGCATAGAGAATTTAAATTAAAAAATAGAAATTTTATGACAAAAAGAGCCAAATAGAAACTCTGGAGTAGTAAGGTATTATAACAGAAATAATAATAATCTCCAGAGGGGCTCAAGAGTATATTTGAACTAGCAGAGGAAAGAATCAGTGAACTTAAACACAGATAACTGAGATTATACACTCTGAAAAGAAAAAAAAAAGAAAGAAAAAGGGTAAACAAAATGAACAGAGCATCTGAAACTTGTGGAACATCATGTAATATACCAACATGTGCAAAACAGGATCCCAGAAGGCAAGAAGAGAGAGGAAGAGGAAAAAAGAATATTTGAATAGGTAATGGCAGAAAACTTTTCAAATTTGATTAATAATATTAGTTTTCAAATTCCAAGCAATATAAACTTAAAGAATCCCACATGTTGACACATCATAGTAAAACTGTTGAAAATCAAAGACGAAGAGAGTACCTTGAAAGCAACAAGAGAAAAGTGACACATCATGTACAAAGGATCCTATTAACATTAACTGCTGAATTCTGATCAGAATCTATGTAGGCCTGGGTGACATATTCAAAGTGCTAAAATAAAAGATGATCTACAAAGAATTCCATATGCAGCAAAGCAATCCTTCACAAATTAAGGGAAATTTAAGATATTCCAGATGAACATTGAGAAAAGTTATAAAATGTAAATTGTTTGATAATAATAATACTAAAGAGGGGAGATGATGGAACTATATTGGAGAAGAATGTGTGATAATGCCAATTAAATTAAGTTGGTATTAATCAAAACTAAATTTCTTTAAGATTTCAGTTGTAATCCACAGGGAATCCACTAAAAAAACAATAAAATAACTCATAATATTTTATAAAAGAAAGAAAAAAATGGAATTGAAGTGATACACCAGAACATTTATACTTAACAACAAAAAAAAGAAAGTAGTAATGAAAGGATAGAGGAACAAAAAGGGCATTAGCCACACAGAAGACAAATAACAAAATGGTAGAGATCATTCCTACCTTAGCAGAAAAGTAAATGGAAATGTTAATGGAATAAATACACATTTCAAAAGGCAGAGATTGTTAGAATGGATTTTTAAAAAATGATCCAACTAAATGCTGTTTACAACTATGAGACAAATAGGTTGAAATGAAAGCATAAATGGAGATATATATTGTTGAAAGTCGGATGCAAGCAATGGGGGAAAGGTATGATAATATCAGATAAAATCAACATTAAGAAAAAAATTATTACTAGAGACAGAGAAGGACATTTAATAATTATAAAAGAACCAATCATTTGGGAAAATATAACAATTATGAATACATTTGAACCTAACAACAGAGCACCAAAATACGTGAAGCAAAAACTGATATATTTGCAAGAAAAAATGGACAGTTAAAAAATAATAGATGGAGACTTCAATATTCTACCTTCATTAATAGATAGAATAACTAAGCAGAAAATTAATTAAAAAGTAGAATATTTGAAAAAACTATAAAACAACTAGACCTAACAGACATCTATAGAACACTGCATCCAACAAAAACAGAATACACATTCTTTTCAAGTACCCGTGGAACATTTTCTAGTATAGACCATATACTAGTTCATAAAATAAGGTTCAATAAATATAAAGTGATTAAAATCACGTATATTTTCTAAACACAAAGGGATAAGATTAGAAATCATTAACAAAAGTAAATATGGGGAATTCATTAATATGTGAAAACTAAACAACACATTACTAAATGTGTGATAAATGAAAGGAATTAAAGGAAAAATGGAAAATACTTTGAGATGAATGAAAACAAACATATAGCATACAAAACATTATAGGATGCAGCTAAATTAGTGTTTAGAGGGAAATTTAGAGAGGTATACAGCTATATTAACAAATAAGGGAAACCTTAATTAATAACCTAATATTCATCTTAAGAAACAACAAAAAAGAAAAGCAAAGAACCTGAAAGCAGGAAGAAAGAAAGAAATAATAATAAAAAATATCAAGTTTCCAGGAAAATGGAATTTATGTAGGTAGGCATTGCTCAGCTATCTCACAAAAAAAGTGGTGGAGAAAGGGCAAAAAACTACCCAAGGGAGCTGCTTTGGGAATTTACAGAACAGGAGGCTGTAGAGCATCATCCAGGAAAGAATGAGACAAAGAGACAAAGAGGCCAAGAAGAAAGACAAAGAGCCCCTGCGACTGATGCATAAGTCCCACCCTCAGGGCAAATAGCCTCTATGGAACTCCTGGCTCTCAACAGCCAGCTGAGTGAGAGGAAGAACTCCCTGGGAGGAAGAAGGGTCTGGCAGAGGGTGGATAGTGGTTTCCTTTTGGTGGATTTGGCCACCAGAGCCCCATTTGAATCTTGGGGAGAACACCAGCCAGTACTGTGGTGGCCCTGGGGAGAGGGGAGGAGGGATCTGCTCAGGTAGGGTGTCACATCCAGCTGCCCTGAGAAAGAAGAACTTGGTCAGGGAGGGGCTGAGACAGGTGCCTAACTAGCCCGGCCCTTGAAAACTGTTAAAGTCCAACTGGACCTGAGGGAAACAGGAGCAGGAAGAGCCAGATAAGATTCCAGAAGCCTTTTTGACCTCTAGAGCTGCTGTAGCTCAGTGGAGGAATTCCTGCCTTACATGTAGGAGGTCCCTGGTTTGAGTCCTGGTACCTCCTATAAGAAAGGATCCAGTGAGAGATCCACCAAGTTATCAGGCACAAAGCTAGCACCTTATGACAGTGAATGTATAAAATGAGATTCTGTTGTTTTGTTTTATGTTTTTTTAATCAGGTTTTTTTTTTGTTTTGTTTTATGTTTTTACTTTATGTTTATTGGTTCCCCCTTATTTTCTCTTTTTTCTTTTCTTCTTTTCTTTTTCCTTTATTTTATTTGTTAAAACTAGGCACATCACCTGCAAAGGGCAGACTGCAGGGTGATGAATTGATGAGCACCAGCAGCCTAAGAAGATCCCTAGGGACCTAAGAAGGAAAACTGTTTTTCCTGGGTTGTTTTTGTTGTTGTTGCTGTTTTGTTTCTTCTTTGTTGTCTTTTCCCTTTCTTTGCCTTCCTCCTTTCCTTTTTTTTTCTTTTTTTACTTATTTTTTGACCTACTTTATTTCTTTTCTTTCCTTCATATTTCTGTCTTCTGACTTCTGCTACTTTTATTTCACTCCACCTCTTCTTGTTTGGTCTTCATTTTTTCTTTTCCTCACTCTCCTTTTTTTCCCTTTTATTCTCTTTTCATCTGTCCAACCTTTTAATTCATTTTATTTTTTCTTTCTATTTTGTTTCTTGTTTTATTTTTTCTATTCCATCTTTTTTAAAATTCTTACTCCTTTGTATTTTTTCATGATTTTTTATTCATATTATTTATTTAGTTTCCTATCTTTTGTATGGTCCCTCCTTTATATTTTTTGTGTTATTATTACTAGTATTCTTTTTCTCTTATCTCTTTCCTTTTCTCTGGTCCTAATATTTTTTTTT
>JAQZBX010066436.1:0-16115 GCA_029593785.1 Cabassous unicinctus
CACTTTATCATCCTAGAGACTAAACTTTAAAATTAAATGTATTTTTTTTTTGTGCTTCACCTGGAATAGAATATCTAGTGAAAAGAGGACTATAATTAGTGAACAGAAGGTTATAGAAGTTCACAGTCTAGTGGACACTTAAGATATTAAACAAAAAAGGTTCTGGCAAAAATGAGAAAGATGCTTTCTCTGGCTAAAAACAACTGAACACCAAGTCAGCCAAGACTTAAATAAGAATTGATGCTATTTTCAATCAATAAATATCTACTCGGCATTTACAGGGCTAGATTTTGCAGGGAGAAAAGGAATCATCTCTTTTTGCACTTTTGGATGTTTAGCACCACTATAAAAACTGCCGAACTCATCTTCCTGCTTCTATTCTTTGCCCTTCTGTATCTCTTCACATGGCAGCAGAGTGATCTTTTAAAAATGTAAATAAGATTTGACTTTGCTGCTTGGCTTCCTCTAATGGCTTCCATTACCCTTAAGAATAAGGTTGAAACTTCTTGCCCTGGCTTTTGAGACCCTACATTATTTGGCCCTTCTATATCTCTCTGACCTCATCTCATACAGTTTCTGCCATTGCTCACTGTAGTATAACCATATTCATCTCCTTATCAACTGTATCACGTTGATTCTCACACTAAGACCTTTACATTTACTGTTCCTTCTGTCCAGAAGCTCTTTCCTCAGACCTTCAACACGGCTCATTCCTTGTTAAAATGAGCCTCTCTTAGAGAGGCCTTCCCTGACCTTATCAGAACAAATCTCCAATCCATCTTAGTCACTTTACTGTACCCTTTCCCAGCCTAGTTTCTCCATAGCATTTCCATTACCTGAAGTTAGAGTATTTATATTTCTACTTGTTTATTTTCCTCACTAAGCTTGGTGAGGGTGGGGCTTTAGTCTGACTTGTTCACTGTGGTCCTCACTGCCTATAAGAGTACCTGACACATAAGAGTTAACTCAGTACTTATTTGCTGAATGAATGAATGAAAAATTAGAAATATGATAATGTTTCCCCTTCCTACCTTGGGAGGAGGGGGTCAGTTAGACAAAGGTGCTTGTTTTTAAAAGGAGGGAGCTGTAAAAAGAAATACTAGGTACAGAAGGAAACAAATTTAAAGGAAATGACCTCACTTTTGGCCTGCTATCACACACAGAAGATGGTCTCAATTGCCTGATATGAACACTTTCCTCCAGAGCCAGTGTTTCTGCCTTTGCAGCCTGGAGGCCAGCTGCTTCTGGAAGAAAGTACTTAAATGTAATTCCCATTGGCAATGGAAAGTCAAAAGTCTCCTTCATTATCAGTTCTTCAAAATCCATGTCCTGCTATCACTTAGTGCAAAATAGTATCTGGCACATAGGAAGCACCATAAATATTTGTTAAATAAACATTTAAAAATACATAGCTGTTATCAATGGAGAGTTTAAAGAATCACACCTTGATGACTTTAATGGGAAATATTCATTGCTTTTTTTTTTAATTCTTGGATTTTGCTTTTGTATGACCTATAGAAATTGTGGCATTTAGTGATAAAGTGATTCATTTCATGTTATGAATTGACAGTCTTGCTATTTCAATGGAGTTTGACCATACTAACTGAATATACACGAAGAAAGAACACAGTTTGGACATGAACATCGCACTCTTATAAAAGATTTAACCAAATTTCACAAGGCTATGGTGTGCTATTAGAAAGACAAGGTCTTACACTAAGAAGTTTCTTCATAATTAACCCAAAGGAGCCATCAAGTAGGAGGATGAATGATCTCTCAGTGGGCCAAAGTGACAGAGGCACTACACCACGTGGAGTCCCAGGGGAAATCTGCCCTGGAAACTGAACACCATATTCTCCAATGACTTCACCAAATGTGAATGCTTCCAAAGAATTCTTTGAGAAAGGAATCAATAAATCATCCTAGGTTACCTATAGCTTTTCTAAAACCATATGCTGGAATTCACTTTTAGCATTTCAAATATGATTGTTTCTGTAAGTACAAAAAGTATAAAGCAAATGATAAAGTATAAAAAAATATAAAGTACTCCAAAATATTTTGTTTTAATTGTATTGCTAAGACTTTTTAAACTTAATTAATTATCAATATAAGGAGTCCTTTAGTCTTAAAATCTAGATAACCAGCTAGTTTTCATAGTGTGTCTTTCACACATCACATGTTTAGGTCATTTCTTCATTGAGAAGGAGATAATTGCCAGACACTGAATAACTGGGAATAATTACAAAAGATATTTACTGAGTTCAACAGTTATATTATGAAAGCACAGTGATTACATTCTGATTTCTTTAAGGGTTCAATATAAGATAAATAAACAGGAATAAACACTTTTAAAATTATCAAGTAACCAATTCACCTATCCATAATACTGATTGTTAATCCATAATAATGATTGTTGGTATCACTTACTTCCTACCCACATGCTAATATTTAATCCAGGAAAAGGAAAACAAAGGTGCAATTTTCTTACAGTGCTGAACAGTAGTTCAACGGCTACCTTAACTAGCTGATTAAAGTATTCTGGTTTAGACTGCTTGGAACAATAGGCTTAGAATGAAGAGAGGGAATTCACAGGGTTATCAAGGTTTTTTGAAAATACCTGTTAAGATGCTCTTTATTTACCAAGTTTTCCTACATAGAAAGTAACATATTTACCTACTGACATGAATATGTCATTCCCCATAAAAATTCTCATAGCAAATTAAGAAATTGATGTATTGATTTACAAATTAGCCGGCTAACAAAACAGAGCTTCTTAAGTTCCTAAACTGAATAATTAGAACATAAGCCAGAGTTTAAAAAAAAGCAGAGGTCCAACAATGCTCAAAATCTCAACACCTAAGCAACCCGACTAAACATTTAAAACACAAATAACCAAAACAAACAAACAAAAAAACACATACAAAACAAAAACAACCAAACACACACACACATACATACACACACTTAATATATGCATGTAAATATGCCCACCTGGGGACCACCATAAATGAACAGCACAGTCGGGTATTTCTTTCCAGGCTGTAGATCATGAGGTTTGTACAGCATCCCATACAATGTAAATCCAGTAGTACTTTCAAAAGAGAAAATTTCTGGAGGGGTGTAGTCAGGAAGAGGACCTGTGAGTAATACACACAGCCTGTAAAAGGAATTCTTATGGGAGCTCTAGAATCTGAGAGCAAGGAAGAAAATACTATACCCACACACATATACCTGACCATCTCTCTTTCAAGTAATAGGCTAAAAATTAAGCGAGAACTTTCATCTTAAACAAACAAACAAAAAAAATCAAATGAACATATCAAATTATGTATTTCAGAAGCAGAGACACAATATTCTGAGGAATCCTTGGAGTCTAAGAGGTGTTTACATCCAGGACTGTACAAATACATTATTTTTGGTCCAGTATTGTTGGTTAAGTCATATACCTGATAAGAAACTAGAAATGTAACTTTAACTTAGCCAATGTAACTTGCTCACAGCAGATACTCAATAAACATCTGTAGAAGTACACTGATCATTAGGGAAAAGGCCTAATGAGAATGCAGAAAAAAAAAAAAAGTCACAATCAGCCTCTGCTTTACCAAAGCTATACAGACCTTTCCTAAGTGTCTGTGAATAGTGGATGTTGTTATGGTCTAAGCAGAGACCATCATATTATAAATTCTGCAATTTAGACCATAAAATTAATATCAAAGTTAAATTTTTTGAACTTTATTAACTGTACTTGTTATGTATCACCTTGTTACATAAATATCCTTGTTCTTAGGAAATATACACTGACTTATTAAGTGTTCAAAGAGGATGATATATAAAACCTATTCACAAATGTTTAGAAAATGGATGGATGGATGGATGAACAGAATGCTATGACAAATGTGGCAAAATCTTAAAAGTTGGTAGATCTTTGTATTTGGATGAGGAGGTATGTTGGCATTCTCTGTATAGGTTTTGTACTATTTTTGCAACTGTCCTGTAAGTTTGAAATTAATTCAAATAAAAAGTTGAAAAAAGGAAAAAAAAAAAGATAATTCACAGTGTTCCTTACTCTTATAAAGAGCAAGTGCTCTCCCTACCATTTATTAAGATGACCAATGCAGACTGCTTTGAAAGTTTAGGAAAACTACCAGCTGGTTATTCTCTAAAGCTGCACCTTCCCTGCTCAAAGAGTTTTATGAGGTCAATATACATCAGCTTCAAGTTCATGTGTTTATTGGGAAATCATCCAAATGTATGAATAACATCAAATTTCCTAGCTGATACCTTGACTATTTTAATCTTATTTTCAAAAAGGTCTTCCAGATCTGCTCCTGCCTGGAGTTGGAAGTAATTCATCTTATTTTGTAGACAGAATGAGAGGGGTCAGACTAATCAGGAGCCCAGCAACTCAGGGATAGGCAACGGTCAGTGGTGATACATGGGAAGATTCTGTCCGAGAAATGCAGACATGATAAAGGTAGAGTGTACTAATATAGTAATCCTATTTAAGGTAAGGTTTGGGGAAAATGTATACCTGCTGAGTCCAAAATGGTGGCCCAGAATTCCTTTGTTTTGCAAGTTGGGTCATCTTCAGGACTTGATAGTTTGTAAAGGGATACACAATGTGGATTCTTCTGGTTACTATACTTACTTATAAAGAAGTCACAATGCTAGAGAAAGGAGAAACAGTTATTTTTTTCCCCAGGGGAAAAAAAAAAAGATGGATTATCTGCTGTTACATCTGCACTAATGGTATGGTAGCAATATGGTTAAGAGTTTGACCATTTATGTATATACTGAAGTTAAGGCTAAGTTTTTAAAAGTTTTCCTAAGAGAATTAGACTTTCTTCAAGACAATTACACCAATTTTCACATTATTCAAAAGGAGTATTACATGAACAGAGAGTTTTTTATAGAACAGGAAACCCTTTACAAAAAGGGACTTAATACCCGGCTGATGCAGCAAGAGTGGGAATAGCCACGGTCGGTCAGTCTTGTCACCTCTCCAGGATTTACATAACTGACCACGTACAGGTGATGTTCTAAAGGGGAGTCTTTGGTGCCTTCAAAATATACCAGCTTTCTGACTTCATCAACCTGGATCTGCCAAAATAAAAAACAAAAAATCAATGCCAGCATGGCTTTGGCAAGGCCAGTAATTCAACAAACAAGAAATATCTAAAAAGTGGTTCTCAGGCTCCAATTTATTCTGAATCATTTGATTCAGAATTGTGCCTTTGATTTGTGCCTCTTTTAAAATTTTGCCACCAATGCTAACAAATCCAAGTTGATTTTATGACTTAAAGCTAAGAACAGATCCTGTCCAGAAGGAAAAAAAAGTCACCTGATCTACCCAAAGTGATGTACAGATTCAGCACAATCCCAATTAAATTCTATCAGCCTTCTTTGCAGAAATGGACAAAGCTACAGTAATCAAACAGTGTGGTACTGGCACAAGGACAGGCATAGAGACTAATGAATTGAATTGAGAGTTCAGAAAGAAACCCTCACATCTATGGCCAATTGATTTTGACCAAAGCACTTCCAACTCCACTGAAGAGAACAGAACAGTCTCTTAAACAAATGGTTCTAGGAAAACTGGATATCCACATGCAAAAGAATAAAAGTGAACCCTTACCTCACATCATACACAAAAATCTACTCAAAATGGATGAAAGACCGAAATATAAGAACTCAAACAATAAAACTGCCAGAAGAAAACAGGGGAACATTTTTAGTACCTGTGTTAGGCAATAGTTTCTTAGATTTTGCAGCAAAAGGAGGAGCAACAAAAGAAAAAATAGATAAATGGGACCTCATCAAAAGTAAAAACTTTTGTGCATTAAAGGACTTGATCAAGAAAGTAAAAAGACCTACAGGACGGAAGAAAATCTTTGGAAACCAAATATCTGATAAGGGTTTAATATCCAGAATATATAAAGAATGCCTACAGCTCAACAACAAAAACAAAACAACGCAATAAAGAAATGGGCAAAAGACTTGAACAGACTTCAGAAAAGACATACAAATGACCAATAAACACATGAAAAGATGCTCAACATTATCAGCCGTCAGGGAAATGCAAATCAAAATCAAAATGAGATACCATTTCACACCCACTAGAATAGCTACTATTAAAAAAATGGAAAATAACAAGTGGGAACAAGGATGTAGAGAAATAGGAACCCCCATGCATTATTAGGAAGGTAAAAAGGTGCAGCCACTGTGAAAAACTGTTTGGCAGTTCCTCAGAAAGTTAAGTACAGAATTATCATATGACCCAGAAATCCCACTTCTAGGTGTATACCCAAAAGCATTGAAAGCAGGGACTTGAAGAGATATTTGCACACACTTATGATCATAGTGGCATCATTCATAATTGCCAAAAGATGGAAGCAACTCAAGTGTCCATCAACAGATGAATGAATAAATAAAATGTGGTATATTCATACAATGGAAAAGTATTTGGCTATAAAGAGGAATGAAGTCCTGATGCATGCTACAACATGGATGAACCTTGAAGATACCATTTTGAGTGAATTAAGATAGACAGAAAAGGACAAATTTTGTATGATCTCACTTAATCTGAAATAATTAGAGTAAGCAAATTTTATAAAGTCAGAAACTAGAACACAGGGTACCAAGAGACTGGTGGGGCTGGGGAATGGGGAGTTAATGCTTAATTGGTACAGAGTTGCTGTTTTGGGGTGATGGAAAATTTTTGGTAATGGATGGTGGTAATGGACACAATATTGTGAATGTAATTAACACCATTTAATTGTATAGTTGAAAGAAGATCAAATGGGAAATTTTAGGTCATATATATGTTACCAGAATCAAAACAAAACAAAACAAACAACCCATGGAACTGTACATCACAGAGAGAGAACCCTAATGTAAACTATGAGCTATAGTTAATAATACTATTATAATATTGTTTAATCAATTGTAACAAAGGTACCACACTCATGCAAAATGTTAATAGGGAAAATTCTGTGTGTGCATGTGTATATATGTGTGTGGGGGTATGGGAAATCTGTACCCCCCCTCTGCATGATTTCTCTGTAAACCCACAACTGCTCTATTTTTTTTTTTTTTTTTTTTTTAAAGATACCTAAGTTGCATGCTGTTGGCAGAGTTTTCTATCTGGTCAGAATGTGCATTTCTCCTAAAATACAAGAATTATTTCATTAAAATAACAGCTTTTCAGGGGGAAAAAAACACCCTATAGTGGAGATTAGGGCAAACCATTAAAGTATATGTGAAAGAATCTAATTTTAGCATCTTGTATATTTCTCAGTCCAGCATTATCTTAGGCAGTACTCTTTTGGCCATTTGTACAAATTTGCAAAGGTGTTTTATCTATTGGGTTGAAGAATATTTGAAATGAATTACAGTGTCAATACTGGTATAGTTCATAAATAAATATGGATAAGATCTTTTAAAAAAACAAACTCACCACTGAATTCACTTAATATTCTTCCCAAATTACAGTAAGATTCTAAACAAATGTTTTGTTTTATTGTTCTTTTTAAGTCTTCTACAACTTACTCAAATATTGTTTAATAAAATTCAAAATAATATTTTATACAACAAAGAAAGCACAGATAGATTTCTAAAAGCAAGTGTTTTTAAATATCACATTTTTCCCCAAGAAGCTTCTTCTCCATCATCAAACATTTTTTGGCATGAATAAATACAGAAATAAAACAAGTTGAGATTTATAGGCCCCCACATGACACATACAGAAGGGATAGAAATGATAGTAAAAGCAAAACAAACATTCATGAAGCTTCCCAGGTATGTGTTAATCTCTGTAAAATATTAGGACGGTTCTGCACTTGACTGAGCAGCTAGAAGTTGAGTCTTTCAAAACTGAAGAAATACCAGTCAATTTTCTATCCCCATCTTTTCTTTCTTTCATGTAACTAGTTTATTCAATGCAAGTATCAAAATCACCTAGGGAGTTTGTTAAACCCAGACTGCAGGGCTCCTACACAATTCCACAGTTTCTGATTTAGATGGTCTAGGGTAGGGTGGGTCCCAAAATTTGCATCTCTCACTAGTTTCTGGCGATGCTGATGCTTTGTGGCTGGTCCAGGGAGCACAGTTTGAAAACCATCCCTCAACAGTAAGGGGCACAGGGGCTTAAAAGTCTCAATGCTTTACCTAATTACTGTCATTAGAAATCTTTGAGTGGGAACAGGGTCACTGGTAGAAGCAGAGAAGGAAAAAAGTGACAACAACAAAAATGAGGGCAAAGAGAGAGGGGAAATATAAGAGGGAAAGAGAGATACAAACACATCCAAACACATCACATAACATAATAAAGAAGAAAACTGGTGCCTGTGATGACAACTAGTAAAGAGACATTTAAGTTGCCCGAATAAGGTTCAGCTCTGCATAAATACAATTTAGGAGGTTGCTTGAATATTATCTAATAGCTCTTATCATACCTACAACCATTACACAGCATGAAATTTACATTAGTGTAGTTTTCTGTTATCTGAAGCTATAGTTCCACACTAAGATTTTTCTCAGGTAATAAAAACATCTAAGGTCCCCAAACAGAAAAAAAATATATAACCAAAAGGTCATGTGAGACCTTCAATGAAAATTAGACTTTAAAGGTCACTTAATGATGTTCTAAAGATTTACCAATGCGAATATTCTCGCTGTCCTGATTTTGTGATAATCAGGGTAGGCTAAACATTCGCTATATTAGAAACCATGCATGTGTTCCCAGACCTAGTTTTTCTCCCTAGGTCTGGTTTTTGGAATGCTGGTGATAACTAAGCCTATTTTATTATATGACCATCCTGTATGGGAAAAAATTGTAACTCTAGGTATCTTTGGTCAACCTTAAGAGATATAGCAGGGGGGACGGATGTGGCTCAAATGGTTGGGTGTCCGTCTCCCATACGGAGGGACCTAGGTTTGATCCCTAGGACCTCCCAGTAAAAATTAAAAAAAAGAAAAATATAGAAGGCACATGGGCTGCCAGGCCCTGTGTGCAGGTGTGCCGCCAGTCCCTGCAAGCCATGCAGCAAGATGATAACGTAACGGGAGAGTGAAACAAGGGAGAGCCAAGACGATATGTGCAGAAAAAAGAGGAACTAAGGTGGCTCAGGCGGTAGGACGCCTCTCTCCCACATCGGAGGTTCTGAGGATTGAATCCTAGTGAAGATGAGAAGGATGAGAAGAGAGGGCAGGAAACAGACACAGAGAGTTGCCCAGCGAATGGACACAGAAACAGCAAAAACGGGGGTGGGGTAAAAATGGATAAAAAAAATAAGTAAATAAATCCTTAAAAAAAAAAGCATAGGGGAGTAAGATACGGACTACAGTTAGCAGTAATACTTTGATGCTCTTTCATGATTTGTTAGCAAATGTTTCACAACAATGCAAAGTATTTGTGGTGGGGTGATGTGTGGGAGCCCTGTATGATGTTATGCATGTTTTGTAAGTTCACAATGTTTACCGAACACTTGTTGTTTGTGTATATTCATGTATGAATGATATACTTCAATAAATTGTTTAAAAAAAAAATAAATAAATAAAAATAAAGATTTACCAATTAAAAAAAAACCTGGGGCCCGGATGTGATTCTTTCTTTCTCTGTAATCACCCTGGGGACTACAAGTGACCTCTCTAGTAGCTAGGACACATAACCCTTCAATAAACTCCATACCAAGCTGAGGAAATCTCATTTAGACCATCACTTTGGTATATCCTGGTAGCATAAATCAACTTAACTGTATGTGTCACACATATCAAGGATGGAGTTCTTAGAGATCTCATGAAACTAACCACATAACTGAAAGTTAAAATAAATGCAAGGTACCATGAAAGGGAAAAGAAAATAAATTAGAATTCATTGACTTGCCACAGAATGCTACATGCTGAGAGTGAGAGAGCAGGTGGATTTCTCCTTCTCTTCCTTATTAATCTAAGTTCTATGTAAATGCCCATCATTCTTTTTAGGGGCTGGTTGAAATTTAAGAGTTGTGAGAAAAGCAGGTAAATGTAAGATGATCACTATTATTAGGAGTAGTAAATGCAATTTCTAACATAGAAATGAGACCAGTAGTCTATAAGAGATTTAAAAATAATTTTCAAACTATATCCTACCACACAATTTTTGCCAGAATCTGAAAGCATGTACCAGTCCTTTCCTTACTGGGTAGCAACAATATATTTGCAAATAGTGACCATTAGGAACCAGAATACATAGAATACCAGTGAGATTTATATAAACCAAGATTCTTCCTTTCCAACAACTTGAGTTCTATTAGGCCCTAACTTAATATTTTCAAAACACTGTGGTCATATTAAGTTGCATTACTGATTTTTAGTACTGCATATACACAGCAGATATTGACCAAACAGCAGAATAAAAAGAACATACATTAGATCCATGCCGGCCAAGAACTTCCCATTCACCACTGGTAACTGCTACTTCCTCTTTGACAGGGCACTTGAAATCACCTAGAGATAAATATAGCCATAATTCAGTACTTTATACCGACTATTAGCATAATGAAACAATGAAGAATAGTATTCTATACTATTTTTTCCCTAAAAAAACCTGCATTAAAAAATCCAAATTATGTTTGGGGTGATGAAAATGTTTTGGAACTAGATAGATGTAGTAGTTGTACAACATTGTGAATGTACTAAATGCCACTGAATTGTCCACTTTTTTTTTTTTTTTAAGGTACTGGGGGCTGGGGAGAACCCGGGATTTCGTATGTGGGAAGCTGATGCTCAACTACTGAGCCACATTGGCTCCCCTGAGTTGTTTTTTCCCTTGTTTTGCTTGTTGTGTGTTTTTGGTTTTTTTTTTTTAGGAGACACCAAGAACCGAACCTGGGACCTCCCATGGGGGAAGCAGGCGCCCAACCGCTTGAGCCACATCCACTCCCAGAATTGTCCACTTTAAAATGGTTAATTTTGTGTTATATGAATTTCATCTCAATATAAAAAAAGTATGTTTTTAAAAATCCAAGTTATGAGTCTTGACAACACTCTGGAATGATAGAAGGACCCATGTAGATAATGTGAAAATAGCAAAATAGATTCCTATAGCAAATCTAGGAAAAAACTCAAAAGCACCTGCACTCCTAGACTATGGTTAACCAAAGAAGTCTAATGACCTGATGAGCTATTTCTTTCAAAAACGCAACAAACTATTTTCAAAGTCACAGAAGAAAAACTGTAATTCAATTGCTTTTCATTTGGAACAAAACCAAACAAACCAACCCTGAGTAAGTTTTGCCATAGTAAATACCAACATGCCCCATTTATCTTTATGAAATTCTGTCTTATAGATGAGCCTCTCTCAGGGCCTAAAGAAGAGTTTATAAAATGAAAATCATTTCTCATTTCCTAGTTGCTGATATCTATGGCTATGGGGAGTGACAGTTGAAAACAAGGTGATAATGGTTTAGGGTCTTAAGTAGGGGCCCATTCAAGTTTAAAAAAAAATCAACAGTTTATTTTTTCTTAGATACAAAAATTCAACTTAGTTTTTACAATCAAAATATTTAACACATATATAACAAATACTAATTGTTTTATATGATAGTCATTTAAAGAAGAAGAAGGAAGGAAGAAAAATGAAGTGGACCTCAAGGAAAAGGGGAAAGACTTAGAGCAAGAAAAACTAAGACAAATGGAGGGAGAAGGAAAAAAGACGGTGACAAACTGAGGGGCCCAGAAATAGACACTGACAGACAGCACAGGCTTGGTGTTCTGAGATGAATGCTAACTGAGGCAATAGCTCTTCTTATGCTCTTCAACTGGGGCATAAAATTTTAAATTACCTTTTTATTGCTGTCCTAAAATGTTGTTTTAGTTAACTACATAGCTCTCTGACCAGTCTTCAACATTAAACTTTCTTGAATTCCCTAAGAGCATTTCTGAACAACAGAAGAGTTGGTAAGGACAATTTTACACTGAAGGCCAAGTTAAGTTAAGGATCTCAAGGAAGACATTCCCCATTTTGGATATACAAGGTCTTGTCTGCCTTAAAAAATTAGGCTAAGAGAAAAAAGCAGAGTCATAGACAGTATTCACTCTTCTAATCCCAAGATGTAGCTCATCATTTTCCAAAATGGAATGATATTTAAAAGGCCATGTTTAGTATGTTAAGTTAAAATAGCAGTTAAGTATGTAACATAATGTACCATAAAGTGCCAAAATGAACTCTGTATTATTAAAGTAGAATACTATAACTCCAGTTTTAAAAAAATGCATGAGAAGTAAAAATGCAATATACCATTCCACTTCTTCTAGGCTTCCACAACCATTCTGTATTACATTACCCAGAAGTAAACCACCACTTTTTAAAGAGAAATTTAACTTCAGCTGACATAATACTTAATTTCACTTTGGGCAACATAATTCTATCAATCTAAGGAGATGTAACTATAAACTGACTTCAATGAAGATGCAGATAGTATAAAAATAAATCTAGTATGTAAACAAACCTAATAATTGTATAAC
Source organism: Cabassous unicinctus (assembly GCA_029593785.1). Lineage (NCBI taxonomy): Eukaryota > Metazoa > Chordata > Mammalia > Cingulata > Chlamyphoridae > Cabassous > Cabassous unicinctus. The sequence goes on from JAQZBX010066436.1 coordinate 12,505, forward strand.
ATTTAAAAACTAGCTTTCTTAATATAAAAATAGTATTGGCTCACTTTAAACAAATTAAAAATTATACCAAGGCAAAAACAGAAAGTAAAAACAATAATTTCACTATCTAGAGATTATCCACTATTAATAGTTTATTATATATCCATCAAAAACTTTGTCCTATGTTTTTACACATCCATGTATTCATGTTAGTTTAACTTTCTGAGGTCAATGAAGCAAGTACTGATACTCATTAAGAATACAAAAGAAACATTACATTACTGTCCCTCCCACCTTATTTTTTTTTCTATTAATATTTTTTTCCTATTTAAATAAAAAAGATATCTTACTTGGGGCAGGCAGTCCTCCACTGGATCGTTTATATTTGCTCTCCTTTAAAATGGATGTGATTTTATATAGATGACGGAAACCTGTTTTGCATTCAGAGGCAAAAATAAACTCAATTTCATCTTCATGACTTTGGGGAAAAACATGAAAGATGTCATGGATCTGCAAAATGAATAGCTTAATTTACTATACACATTAATGAAAATACTACATAAATAATTCAATTAAGCTAGAGAAAGTAGCAATTACTTGATAAGCATATTTGAAGTATAAATAATAGTCAGTGTTAAGGATGTATACCATATTTACAATTATAGATTTTGCCTGGCCTTTCAGATTTATCTTACTTTAGCCAAATATTTGATCCATTTAGAAATAAATGTTTCCAAAATGGAGAAAAAAGAATACATAACCAAAAGGTTTTTCTTACTCACCATTTTTGTAATCCTCTGAAATATGGCACAAGGCTTGTTTAATAATGTAAATTTATTACAGAAATGATGAGGACATTTAAAAAAAAAATTTCTTTTCCAAAAGGAAATATTTTAACAGTTGAGGGAAAAACGTATCATTCATCTGTGTTCATCTGCTTCATGAATCACATGAAGCCTATGTGTAGCCAGTAAGTGAACTGGCTTTATTTATTTTATACCTTTAGTTTTTTTCTGGTAAATTGGAAAATGTAACTGGTGTATTTTGATATAGCTGGCCAACTTAAAAGTCTTTTCTCTCCTCAGGACTCTGAAGTCCTCTCAGAAGCACTGATGAGGTTGGCAATGAAGCTGTGCATTTAACACCTGATACGCCCAGGAGCAACAGCAAATATGCAGCTTGGGAGAGGCCACTTCAATGAAATGTACTTTCTATCTATAAACCATTCCATTCTAGAACCTTCATTCAGACTTGAAATAGTCAAACTAAGGAAAAAATATTCATGGTTCCTTTGAACTCAAAAAAAATTTTAATTTTCATAGTTTGCTATGAAACTTAATTTGCTTTATTATTCTGAGAAAATACTTAGCCAAATACAGGAAAAAAATGCATACATTTATCCAGATATCTGTTGTTTCTTCATAGACAATCAGTGGTGTCACAGAGTCAGGAACTGACTCAATGAGTCTCTGTCTTTCCATGGCATCATCTTCTACCGGGATAAATAATTCAGGTGAGATCAATACTATCTGTAGGCGAGTTTGGGAGCGATCTAGTAGGATGGACCAAGCGCTATTTAAACAAATAAAAAAGAAGTACCAGAAATAAAGCAAGTTCCCAGAAAATGAAAAATACTCCCCGATCATTTACAAATAATTAAAAATACTCTATATTTATTTATTTAATATTTTTTAAGGAGGTTCCAGGGATTGAACCTGGGACCACATACATGCGAAGCAGGTACTCAATCACTGAGCTACACACCCACTCCTACATTTATTTTTAAAAGGTAAACTTAAATAGTTTTTAAAAAGTGTTTTTCTTTAGAGTTCCAAAATCACAGGTGGCCTTTGAATTTGTTTAGTCTCTCTAGTATCAATAAATGCCAGTTGTAATGGTTAGGCTAATGTGTCAACTCGGCCAGGTAATTGTGTCCAGGTGTTTGTTCCAGCAAGCACTGGGCTAATTGTAATACAAGAGCATTTGTGGACTTCAATCACCAGTGAGTTTACTGCGTGGATGGCTGATTACATCTGCATCAATCAGGGAGATTACATCATCAATGGGTGGCGCTTTTTTTTTAAAATTTTTTAAAGATTTTAATTTATTTATTTATCCCCCCCTCGCTGCCCGTGCCCGCCGCGTCCACCCGCTCCACGTCCACCCGCTGCGCGTCCCCTCCGCATCTGCCCATCCTCCCCTCGCCGTGAGGCCCCGCTGCACCAGCCCCCCGCGCAGCGCGGGCCGGCCCGCCCCCACAAGGAGGCCCCGGGAAGTGAACCCGGGGCCCCCCATACGGCAAACGGGGGCTCCATCGACTGAGCCACTCCCGCTTCCCTATGGGTGGCGCTTTTATCCAATCAGTTGAATGACTTAAAAGGGGAAGTGATTTCAACATTCAGAAAGAATTTTCCAGCTCATCGTTGGACAGGCAACTTCTCCCAGAAACTCATCAACGACCCTTCATCGGACTTTCATAGGAGCCACTGGTTTGCAGCCTGCTTGTGGAGCCTGGACTTCTGCATCCCCACGGTTGCATGAGAGACTCTTCTAAAATCTCATATTATTGACAGATATCTCCTATTGATTCTGTTTCCCAAGAGAACCCTGACTAACACACCAGTCAAACCCTTGTTGGTGGGAATACAAAATGGTGTAGCTATTGTGGAAACAGTAGATGTTCCTCAAAAAGTTGAACATAGAACTACCATATTACCAGGACAGATATTTTATGACTTCACTTATATCAATTAACTAGAATACGAAAATTCAGAGGCAAGAAGTAGATTATAGGTTACCAGGAGTGATGGAAAAGTTTTGGTAACGGAAAAGGATGATGGTAGAAAACAACATTGTGAATGTATTTAACACCACTGAATTATACACTTGGAAGTGGTTAAAATGGGAAATTTTAGGTTGAATAAATATAATTTATTTATTTATACATGAATAAATGAATGAATGGCAGTGAAGAAATGCCAGCCTCATGGAAGTGCTGTTGTCTATATTTACACACAGAAACTATAAACAATCATCTTCATGTAAAGCTTTACAAATTTCTGCTTAAATAATACAATAAAAATAAAAAAATTTAAGTATGAGCCTTAAAGTCATAAAACTTAACCACAAATAACACTGTGAAACCATGACTGGCTAAGTAAGAGACAGAACGCACTTGTGCTTATAGGATTACAATTTACAAGTCCATTTAGTTCAGGAAAAATTAATCTGCAGAAATAACTATACTGCAAGATTACATGTGAAAGGAGCTTCAAATCTAAGGCAAACCTAACAGCATAGACATTTCTAAAGCTCTAGAACCTAAATTAGTTGTAAAGTAGTGACAATTTAACATACGCACTATTTTCCCTCTGGAGTCCATCCAGCTCTGGCAATGTATTCAACTCCTTCAAACAGAATCTCAAAAGGTTGAATTAATTCCTTGTCTATGACATCTATAATCTATTAAAAGAAGAAAAAAATAATCAAAAGTTATAGAAAACTTAATTAACTGGCTCACTAGTCTACTTAAACCATTATCTAACAGCATGATAGCATTTTAGACTTAGGTATCAAAAACTGCATGAAAGATGTAGCAAAACCAGCAGTTAAGTTGCAGGTTACCTATATTG
>JAQZBX010066437.1:0-16114 GCA_029593785.1 Cabassous unicinctus
CTTGGCGGTTAGCTAGTGTCTGCACAACTTCAAGGTTCTGATAACTTGGGACACAGCTGCAAGGTTGAGATGTTTTTGCAAGGTCTCTCAAGGGAGGGGAGGTTATGTGCTTCCCAGATAGGACACTCAGGGAACAATAGAAAGTTTTCTTCTCTAAGTTACTTTGGGTAGGCTAATTTGGAGCTAGAGTACAACAAGAGTTTTATTTTTTCTTTTTCAATTTGGATTCCTTTTATTTCATTTTCAAGCTTAATTGTTCTAGCTAGGACTTCTAACACAATGTTGAATAACAGTTGTTGCAGAGGGCATCATTATCTTTTCCCCATCTTAAAGAGAAAGCTTTCACACTTTCCCGATTAAATATGGTGTTGGCTATGGGATTTTCATACATGCCCTTTATCATACTGATGAACTTTCCTTCTTTTCCTATTTTTGAAATGCTTTTTTCAAGAAAGGATGCTGTATATTATCAAATGCCATTTTTCCACCAAATGAGACAATCATGTGTTTTTTTTCCCATCAAATTGTTAATGTGGTGTATTACATTAATTGATTTTTATGTTGAATCACTCTTGTGTACCTGAAATAGAACTCACTTTATTATGAAATTGGATTTATTTTGCTAGGATTTTTAATTTGAGAATTTTTGCACCTATGCTCATTAGTGATGTTAGTCTGTAATATTCTTTTCTTGTAGTGTCTCTATTTGGCTTTAGTATTAGAGTCATTTTGGCTTCAAAAAATATGTTGGGTAATTTTCCCTACTTTCCAATTGTTTGGAAGATTATAAAGAGAGCTGATATTACTCTTCTCAAAATGTTTTGTTGAATTAACAGGTGGTCATCTGCTTTGATCTTTTCTTTGTTGGTAGGTTTTAATTAATAATTGAATATCTACTTGTGATTAGTTTATTCAATTCCTGTATTTCTTGTAGAACCAATGTAGGTTGTTTCTGTATATCTAGGAATTTGTTCATTTCAATTGGTTTTATCATTTATTGGCATACAGTTTCTCTCATAAGAACCTTTTATGATCCTTTTTATTTATGTGGTGCCTGGCATAAAGTCACCCCTTTAATTCATGGTTTTACTTTCTTGCATCTTCTCTCTTTTTTATTTGTTAATCAAACTAATGGTTTGCAAACTTTTTGATCTTCTCAAAGAAACTGCATTTAGTTTCATTGAGTTTCACTTGATTTTCTTTTGTACTCGATTTTGTTTATTTCACTCTTATGTTTCTTTCTTTTATCTTGCCTTGGGATTGGATTGCTCTTTATTTCTAGGTCCCCCAGGTGTTCAGTTAGTTCTTTGATTATAACTTTTTCTTCTTTTTTACTATAGTCATATATAGCTATATGTTTCCCTCTCAACACTTTCTTCACTGTATTCTGTAAGTCTAGATAAGTTGTGTTTTCATTTTCATTTATCTCAAGATATTTACTAACATAGGTGATCCAAAATACATGAGGTAAACTCTGGCAAACCTGAAAGGAGAAATAGATATCTCTAAAGCAATAGTTGGAGTCTGTGACACACCATTCAGATAAAGAAACAGAACAACTACAAAGAAGATCAACCAAGGAAACATAAAAATTAGCCATTTAATTACAAGCTGGGCTTCACAGATATTCACAGAGCATTGCATCCTAAATCAGTAGGTTATACTTTCTTCTCAAGTGCCCATGGATCTTTCTCCAGGACAGACTACATGTTGGGTCACAACACAGCTCTCAATAAATTTAAGATTGAAATTATACAAACAACCTTCTCTTACCAAAATGAAAAGAAGCTGGAAATCAGTAATAGGAAAGGAGGGGGGAATTTGAAAAATATATGGCAGCCAAATAGCACGCTCTTAAGCAATCTGTGGGCCAAAGAAGAAAGGATAAGATAAACTAATGTATTTTATTTCTTTAGCCACATTGTCCTTCAAATCTATGATTTGATTTAAGAGATTTGCATGAACTTCATTAATTCTTTCAAGTCTTGTGTGTCATCTTAAGCCTTGATTTATTGCTTTGTTTGAGACATGTCTTTTTTTTTTTAGTTTGGCTTGCAATTTTTTTTGCTGATATATAGGCATCTGAACTTGATGGTGCATTTACTCTTATGTTCAATTTCTCCCTCTTGCCTAGTGATTACTGTTAAGTAGCCGTGTGCAGCCACTGTTTTTGATTCTTGGTTCAACTTGTTCTAGGTATTTAAGATTTCCCCTGCTTAACTGCTCAAAACAGGGCAATGGACCCTTCTTTCCATTCACTTTCCTGGTCTGTCAAGGGATGGTACTCATCAGCAAATCCCTCTACTCAGACCCCAGATGCTAGTGTTGAATATAGTCATTGTGTCCCTACAGAGGTTGGTGTTGAAGAAGCAATATCCCTCAGGGCAGGCTATTCAGAGCTAAGCCTCACAAATCAAGATTTCTCAGAAGCTGCTCTCCTACCTTGTCCATCTGTACCCTCACTTCATCTATGTCATCAACAACAAGTCCAGTTCAGGAGTGAAGGAGTTTCAGAAGGCAAGTTATCTTCAGCTCTCTTCTGGCTCTCAGGGCAAACAATGTCTTGGGTCGACCCATCTGAAAGTATGAGCTTCTTGGGATGCAGCAAAATTCACTGGCCAAAATCTGAATTTGTTGTATGCTGTGTCCTTCCATTTCCCCTTTCTTGAGGAAAAGAACCTCTGCAAACCCCTCAGCCAGTAACCACTAGTAAGGGCCAGACGACCCACTGTTGTCTGCTCCAAGGTTAGGGGAATGGACACCAGCAGCTGCTACTGCAGCTTTATCCATAAGATCTTTCTGGATAACTGTGTTTCCTTTCCTTTGCCCCTCTTTCTTCTGAGTGGTTTCTAGCCTTCACTTGGTGTCATAAGCCCTAGAATGCTTTTCCTGACATTTCTTGCTTTTCCTCTAGCAATTTTTCCCACTGCTCTACAGTATCACTTTATTAGTAATGAAGTAGTTGTTCTCCATTTCTACTCTCAACATTGTTGCCCTTGTCTATTTTCTTATACTTTTATCAAGAATGTATTCTCCTAATTACACGCAGAATTTATGAGTTCCATTGGTATACCTTGCCCTCTGCATTTCACTATACATCTTGGAATCCATATCATTGCTTTAATATTAAGTAATTTCAATTCATGACTAGTGTATTATTAGGTAGAGTTATAAATTGGCTAGGATATGTATGAAGATCATTCAAATCAGTTTCATGCACTTCAAGATTTAATGCAAATATTCATAGTTGGGAGTAAATGTACACATTTGCCCACATTCTGTGAAGAAGTGATTTACCTGAATGTTTATACTCCAGGCACAAGAGATTTGTTTTAATTGTAGAAATACCACTTATATGATAAAGATTTAATATCTAGAATATATAAGGAAAACTTAACAAGAAAAAGACAACCAACAAAATTAAATGATGGGCAAAAATGTGAATAAATGTCTCTCCAAAGAAGATAAACAAATGGCTAAAATCACATTGAAATATGTTCAACATCATTAGCCATCACAGAAATACATATCAATACCATAATGAGATACCATTTCACAACAATTACAATGGCTGATTTTTTTTTTAATGGAAAATTTCAAGTTTTGGAGAGGGTATGAAAAAATAGGAACACTCATTCATTGCTGATGGCAATGTAAAATGGAGGAGTACTATATTTTTAATATGAAAGACAAGCTTCTTAGACTGTGAATTTTGTATCTTAATGTTCCTTTTTCCAGATCACTTGCAGATTGCAAATACTCACTCTGCTAGGTCTTAATTCTCACAATGACTTGGAACACCATTGACTTATTACAGGATTTCTCTCAATCTTATATCTTATTCAGGAGATAAGGCTCTGGGTTTTCTTGGTCAGCTTGCCTTCATAAATTCACCACTTTGTCCTCTCAGCACCCATTATTATCTTTTGTGTCTCTTTCATGTTCAAATACATGGAAACCTAAAATTCAACCCTATCATTCTGAGGCAATATTGAAGCTATTGCCCTCAGACTCATTGACTCTTATGCTTTTCTCTAACCAGAACCTCTTATCTTAACCTCCATTTGTGGATTCCCTATAACCTGAGCCCTTTATGGTCTATATAAGCTATGGGGGAAAGGCTGGGTGCAAGAAAATGGGGGAGGTGTAGGTGTGGTTTGTAGTTTTTCTTCTAAACTTGAGGATTAGGAGTGATAAGTAAAAACAAATGCTGAACAAAGACCTTATTTTCTTAATTTATCCTGTGAAATGGTTGGGGAAGTTACTGTGAAGTAATTCCCAATTTAGAATTATTTTTTATGGTAGTGGCTTTTTAGATGTTGGCTGCAATAAACAAATCATTATTAAAGCATATTTATAGTATTAGAATAGGGAAAATAAAATACAATTGCCAATTTTCAAAATGGCCAGTAGTTAAAGAAAAATACCCCTGAGAATCATGGAAAGGTTTTCCTGGATAATGCTTGGGACAATTTAAACATTTAAAATATATTTTACATAGCCTTATAATCAGTATGCTTTTGAAATTGTTCATAATGTTGAGATGTTATGGAAATGATAAAAAGGTTTTTTTTTAAAAACACCAACTGAGGAATAATAAAATATGAAGTTCTCATATTTAAAAATGGCTAGACACTATAATGTTACCCAATATTTTGTCTATGATTAAATTACTTGTCATTCTTAACCAAATACAGAGAAAAGCACTGGGAGATACAGCTACAAAAAGTGGCAGTGTTTGAGTTTACCAAAAGGCTTCCAATTCAAAGTACCAGAAATTTGTTGGCTTTTATAAAAGTAGTTTATTTGGGGTAAAATCTTACAGTTCTGGAGTTATGATTGGTCTAAACTGAATCATCATCATAGATGCTTTCTCACCAAAGTTAGCTACAATTGATCCTGGCATATTGCCACATGATGATGCAAAATGGCCACCAATCTCTGCCCTGGATTCACCCAGCCATGCCCTCCTCTCTTGTCTGCCTTTAAATCCCATCCATCTTATGTCCCTTTACAGAAATGTCCCACCTGCAAATGAGTCCATCACTCCTCCTGCTCGTCCCCCGTTATTCCTTTATTTTTCTACCTCTTTGGACCCTCTGGATTCTCTGTGTTTTTTTGTGTATGTGTGTATTAACTCTAGGGGATTCAGACCTTCTCATGCAGGGATTCTCTCTGGACCCTCCCTGCCCTTGTTGCTTCCTCCATGATTAAGTTACTCTGAATGAACAAATCAGGAAAAATCAGCCTATGTCAGACACTGTTGTTCTAAAAAGTTTTCATATGTTAACAAAATTCATCCTCACAGCCACTCTCTGAGATAAATACAAATATTTGAGAACTAGGGAACCTGAGGGTCATAGATGTATAGTAAGGTCACTCAAGTTCACAAGCCTGTAAGGAGTGGAGGCAGGATTTGAAGCCTGGCTGCAGAGCCCACCTGCTGAGGCAGGAACATGAGTGGTGGCAAATCTGAAGTCATCCACCATCCTAAGCTGGCCCTTTCTGTTCTCTCTCAGGCCCTTCCTGGACCCAGTGGTAGAGGAGTGATTTGACAACCATCACTATCAGGGGCTCTGTGCCCTGGGCTTATGCCCATTATGCAGATGAGAAAACTGAGGCTCACAAAGTGGAAGTGGCTTTCCCAAAGACACGTGGTCAGCTCTTATGATTTCAGAACATAATCCAATACTCCAGGATTTAATTGATATCTTCTTTCACTAAAGGGTGGCAGCTGGGAGAGTGGTTTAACAGATTGAGACACAAGCAAGGAATGGGCTTTTTGAAGCATCTGAGAAGGCCCAAAGAGACTGGGAAGGGAAGGATCAGCCAAAAACTCACAGGCCACCCCAAGCATGTAAGGAAGCAGAAGAACTCAGAGTAGAGAGGTCTCCAGATAGCTCCACAGCCTATGTTTGCATCTCCTGGGGAGAGTGGGTAAGAGGTAGTGGTTAAAATGTGACATTGGTATTAGATTGTCTAGCAGATTTTCACTCTCTTGGACCTGCCCTATGGCTCTTTTTCCTTGTTCTAAAAAGGAAGATACTAGATGTGTCAGCATCCTAGGGTTGTTAAGAGAATAGTCACTTAGCAAATGATCAGTGATTCTGCATTCATTTTTTACCTACCAGATGGGAAAACTGAGGCTCAGACAAGGGGAAAAAATGCCCACAAGTCAGCAATAGATCAAAATCCAGGGCTCAGATTCCGAATCCCTCCAAGAGATTCAACTGCCCTAAACTTTTGTTTCCCAGCTGTAAAATGGAGATAAGCATATCACCCAAACTGTTGTGAGAAATTCATGGCACAGTAATTGTGATTGTGTAAATGTCATGCTCCATATGCTATGTGATGCTATAATGAGCCATAAGCACATCAGTGCCGAGACCATGGGTCCAAGGGTTCATGAGAGACCAACAGGGAAGGGTGTGTGCTGGAGAGTGGCTTCAGGAGGGCACATGAGCTCCCAGTACCTGGGCCATTGTAGGCAGCCTGCCCAGCACTTACATTCCAATGTCCCGTCCTTGGAGCATGTCCAGGGCCTGGCTGTGGATGATGGGCAATCCCAGGTTATACATGACCACTAGGGCCATCAGGCTCGGCAGCAAGTGAATGATGAGGTAGCCTGTGGGTAAGGGAAGCTGGTGCTCACCTGAAGACCTTGGTGACCCAGCCCTTCATGTCCCTCCCTGCTGACCACCCCCTAATCTCCCCCACACACAAAGGCCATGCACTCTCGTGCCTGGCACATTTGTTCATGGCATTTCTCTCACCTGGAATGACCACCCCTTCCTTCCTGCTGACTTCCTCCTTGCCCTCCCAGGTCCAGTTCAAATGTCAGCTCCTTTGTAAAGCACTTGTGTCTGCCCTAAGCATGGAGAGTCACTTGCTTCACTGGATCAGCACTGCCTTTAGCATGCATGGCCCCATGGTTCACGACAGGAGTGGTGATTCCCTGTTTCAGTGTGGGTTTCTCCCTCCATTCTTGTTGTCCCTGAACAGCAGGGGTTAGAGCTACACCTGGCTCACCTCTCCTCCCTACCCATAGTCAAGATTCTGCAGGGGCCCAGGGAATGTGTGTTGACTTGTGTCAAGTCACAGCACTCACCCCACAGAATAGACAGTATTTGCCACACAGAATACATTGTTATGGCCACCTGAGATGGAAAAAGCAAGAGGTGTATCAGAGTGGAGGAAACCTTCTTTGTCCTCAACACATTGCCAAGACATCTGTCTCACTGGGGTTCAGCCAGCCACCCACCAAAGCAGGGACCATGCTCATATTCATCTCATTAATGAGGAAACCAAGGGCCAGATGGAGACAGAGATGTGCTCACATGACACAGCATCAGATGGTACTGGACTGGAGGACTTTGGACCCCAGCCCAGGGCCCTCCTTCCAGTATGCTACCCATGCCCATGGGTGGGTTGGGTCTGTTGTATGCTAGGATAGAGATCCCTGCAGACTCACCACACTCTCTGAGGGGGAAGGGCAAGGGAGTTTCACAGCAAGAAAGTGCATATCTCCTGACTAAAGCCTCTTTACATGCATTCTGCAGAGAAAGGGGAAAATTAATAGCATTAATACCAGAGCTCAGCAGCAATATACAGAAAGGCCTGTGAGTCAGAGCCATGTAGAGCTTGGGGCCACTGGCTAGCATTGGTTTCCCTTAAAAATCATAAAATATCCTAACCTTTGCTAAAATAATATATATTTAATAATTGGCATTGTTGACTGCTTCAGGTAGAAAAGATTATTTTTCATTCTAATCATCCTGTTTTTCTAATGATTTCTATAGTCAATACCAATTTAAAACCATTTTAAAACAAAGAACCAAACATATTGATAACATAAACTTCTAACCACATAAAGAGAATTTCAAAAGGGGTAAAATTCTTCATGATCCTACACCCCAGCTACTCTTCTGCTTCCTTTTCCCATGTTCTTGATTTATCCTCAGACCTGAGCATATTATATTTTGCATAATTATATTAATAGTCTACATTCACATTTGTGCTCTGCTCTTTTTACTTAACATTTTACCTCTAGAATTTTTAGAGGTTGTTTTTCAATTTACATGACTAAAACTTGTCAGGGTAGCAGAGAAAGGATTAAGCCACACTGCACTTAACCGTTTGGCTGTGATTAGTTCTTTGTACATTGTCTTCTTTCTATGACAAATAACATATGAATATGTGCATTTGCATTGAGAAATATTCCCTTGGATTTACTTTCCTGGAATAAATTAACAGGACTAGGAAATTCAGGAGTAAGACAAAGGACAGATCATTACTTGGAATCTTTTTTCCTGGTCATTTTCCCAAGGACTTTTCCAATGTTCACTGACTCTGGCAGGATATGATTATGCTGGTAATATTGTCACTTTACATGTGCTAGGTAATTTTTAATAGAAACTGTCAAAGCCAATTGGATAGGGGTAAATGGCCCTCCCTTTCCTGTGTGATTTTGCACATTCTTGCTTATATGTGAGGTTGTTCAGCTAGAGTCCCATGGGTTATAGTCCATGAGGATGTCTGCTTCTGGTTGTCATGGAGTAATAAGGTCTGGTTTTGCCCCCCACATTAAAAAATTAAAATTACTGGACAGAATATATAAACCTGCATTTCTTAGATGCTGGATAACAAGCAGTGCACAGCAGAGATCCCCAAGGGAAGGGAGAACTGTGAGGTGACAGGTCACAGCCTGTGGACAGTATTCAGACTACAACACAGTCCAGCAGGGTCCTTGAGTTGTGGACATACAGCTGGAAATCTCAAAATTCAAGGCAGCAACATTTGCATGCAGAGTGCTGGAGGGAGAGAGCTGCATGGAGAGCAAAGAACTGAGCAGGGAAAGGAAAATACAGAGCTCTGCAGAGGGCTCTCCTCCAGTGTTCAGCACACCCAGGCCATGTCACAAAACTACCAATGGCCTCAGAAGAAAGCATGAGTATGCAACAGGCAGCACAGCCCTCAGGTCTCACACAGGACTAGGAAGAATTCATGTTTTCACCCATCAGCATGGGAGAAACTAATAATTTACACAAGTTTGGGTGTTCAGAGCGTATTGTCTCTGTAGTCTTTGACTAAAGGTTGCTGTTGTCCCACCTAACAAAGAGTAAAAACAAGCCTTGTCAGGACCAATCTGAAGCCCAGAGCAAAGCTCAAGACTGTTGAAAAGAATATAAACATATCCAGCACCCAACCCTGTACAATGCACAATGTCTGTCATTTAATAAAAGTTACCAGTTATCTAAAAAGCAGGAAATACAACCTATAATGAGGAGAAAATTAATAATTAAAAACAGACCTAGAAATAACACAGATTGTAGAATTTAAAAAGACATTAAAAATGCTAGAATAATTATCTTCCCACAAGAACAATTTTTTGAACAACAGAAGACTGTCTTCCAGGAAGGTTAAAGACAAATGTGGTCCAATGCTGAATTCTCATCTCAATCCTGAGAGGGAACAGTTTTAATCTCTGATGAAATGAGAATCTAAATCTCAGACAGATTAAATAATGTGTTTAAAATCACTAGTCACCTTTCCAAGGGCAGAGACCACACTCTTTCTCAGATACCTTGTCCTTCTAAGGGAACTGTCTCTGTGGCTAGAGAAGCAGTCCCTTGTGCAGCCAAGAGTGTCCCTGGGGTCCTGAGAGTCACATGGCAGGCAGATGTCAGGGCTGGTACCAGAGATTATGACCTGGACATTTCACCCTGGAAGAGATGATTGGGTACCAGTGCAAGGGAAAGGGGCTGGTGATATCATAGGAACTGACAATTGGATGGCTTTTGTATACACATTCAATAAGAAACCTATGAAGTAATCATGACCCTTTATTCTGCAATTCCTATACTAGCAGCTTATCTGAAGATAGAATTATGAAAATTTTGATATGAAATAAATTATATAAACATTACAATATATCTTATACTTATGACACTTCAAAATGAAAATATTTTTGATATATTGATTAATGCAATGTATTATTATAACCAATTTTATCAATTTCCTTTCACTTTTTAATATATTAGTTCCATGAAACTTACAAATATGTGTATGGCATTCATTAAATTTCTCTTTGGCAGCACTGGAGTAGGGTGTGCTATCATGAACACACACACACATTTGTATTATGCATTGAAAATTTCTGGAAAGATACACAGGCAACAATTAAACCTGGTTCACTCTGGGACAAAAGATTGCAATCTGAATGGAAGAAAGAATCACTTTACACTAAATATTTCTTACTATGTTTACAAAAGGAACGAGTCTGTATATATGTTGGAATAATGCTAAGGGAAATTTCAAAGGTGACACAGTGCTAATGCTTTCTCCCAGCCCCATAAATCCTACAAAGGAGGCAGAGCAGGGGTCATCACTCATGTGACAGTTATGGAGACTGAGGTTTAGACAAGGGAAGTAAATGGATCTAGTCCCAGATCAGGGGTTTGAGAATGGACAAAGTGCAGTCTTCCTCCCTCTGCATTCCTTCTCCTCCATGTGGCCCATGCCAGTGCCCTGTCCACATCTCTGCAGCCTGCTCTGAACCATGGTGTACAAGGGTTGTCCTCAGCTGCAGGCAAGGCAGGGGGAAGCAGCAGCATCCAACTTCCCACAGGTCCCAGGGAGAAGAAAGAAGAGAGAAGAGTAAGGCAGGACTGCCACTGAGAGCTGGGGTCCCTTCCTGCCAGGAGAGTCTGCTCTTGGATGCCAACTGCAAGAAATGCATGTCTTGGGCAAATGAAGGGTGAAGGTAAAAGAGCAGGATGCTCCAGAGAGGTGGGAATTGGCCTTGGGCTTCCTGTAAGTGTGTACGTGTGTGTGTATGTGGAGAGAGAGAGAGAGAGAGAGAGAGAGAGAGAGAGAGAGAGAGAGAGAGAGAGAGAGAGAGAGAGAGAGAGATATGCATTAGATTCCAAAATTCAATGGATGTCTACATGCAAGTGCTCCCTAAACATGTAAGGCCATCTCCTCTTATTGCACTGCTGTCCTTGAGGTTGATGCTTCTGTATCCTTGACCTAGTCCCCTTGGGGACCCAGTCCCCTTGATATTTAAAGGGAAAAGACTGAAATGTAGGTCCGGAAGATCAGAACAAGAAAGCAATGTCCGTAATTGCCAATTTTATTCAATGTTGTTCTGGAGTTCCTAACTATGGTAATTAAACAAGAAATCGAAGGTGGGGGGATGGTATATGGTTTGCAAAGGAATAACTAAAATTATCTCTGTTGACCAATGATATGATCTTATATGTAGAATATCCCAGAGAATCATGTGAAAATTTATTATATCTAATAAACAAGTTCAGCAAGTTTGTAGAATGCAGTATCATTATACAAAAATCAGCTTTATTTTGCACATTAACTATGAAAAAACTGAAAATGAAAGTAAGAAAAACAATTCCATGCATAGTAGGAAAAAAATGAATGAAATATTTAGGAAAATATTTAACAAAATAAATGAAATTCTTGTATACTGAAAACCATAAAATGTTGTTGAAAAAATTAAAGATTAGCTATATAAATGGGAAGATACTCCATGTTCATGGATTAGTAGACTTAATATTGTTATGATGACAATGTGCCCCAAATTGACTACAGATTAAATGCAACCACTATCAAAACCCAAGCTTATTATTTTCTGAAGAATTGACAAGCTAATCCTAAAATTGATCTGGAGGGTATATGTTAGAGGAAGGCAAGATGGCATCAGTTTAAGTGGATGGTCACCATCTCTTTCACAAAAGACAGCTGACTGGGCACAGGATCATGCCCAAGAGGTGGTTCTGGGAGCCCATGGAGCGGGAAACTTTGGGGCATCAATCTGGAGGGAGGTGGACAAGTATATAGATTGCTCAAAATAAAAATGTGAGTTCATAGCTCCATTCCTCAAAAAATGCAAATATCTAAGCCCCACCTTCAAGGCCGGGGGCCACAGTGGGCCCTAACCCCTGCCAGCCACCCAGTGAAAGGGAGCATTTTCTGAGAGTAGGAGGGTTCAGACAAAGGGTGGAGAGGGGTTTTCTTTCTGTGGGTTTTGTTGCCTGGACCCCCTTAGAGCTTTGGGGAGCACACCAGCCAGCTCAAAGTGGCACCAGGCTGAAAGGAGAGGTGAATCTGATGAGGAAGCCTGGTTTATCTAAACAACCTGGGATACAGAGGCTTGGCTTGAGAGAGGGTGGAGTCAGACAATTAAAAAGTTTTGAGCCACGACTATCAGAATGTCAACTCCCTTAAAGGAGTCAGGCAGTGGGAAGTGCTTAATACATTTTAAAGGGCCTATTTAGGGTCCCCAGGGAGGAAGGGGTGGTCTAGAAGAGGCTAGAAAATCAATTCTATGCAGTGTACTGTCATCAGGGTCCCATATGAATTTCAAAAGAGAACTCAACCTGAACAGGAGAGGGGAGGGGGCATCTTCTAATACAGCCTGCTGAATCCTGCTGCCCTAGGAGAGTAAAACCTGCCCCAGGGAAAGTGACTGAAAAGATTTCTGAAGAGATAACTGACACAATTAGAAAGGTAGCTCAGTGGAGGAATTTCTGCCTTGAATATATGAGGTCTGTATTTTGATTCCTGGCTCCTCTAAGAATAGTGATCCACTGGGATATCTAACATCCAACTGATACCATAGGACAGGGAAAACATAAACATTATTTTTGTATAAATTCTTTTGGATTCCTTATTTTTCCAGAAAAAAAAGGTTACTTAAAAAAAAGTTTAACTTAGTTTACTCACTAAAACCTGCCTCAAACCTGCAGAGAGAAGGAAGCTGGGTAATTGATTGATGAACACAGGCAGCCTGAGAGACTCCACAAGGGCCCAGGAAGGAACACTGTCCTTCCTTTGCTTTGTTTGACTGCTTGCTAGTGTGTTTGTTTTTTGTTGTTGTTGTTGTTGTTTTCTTCTTCTTCTTTTTCTTTCCTCTTTCCTCTGCATCCTTTTTATAAAATTAGGTGCTGTTAGCTTGCTTCTTTGCTGTTCTTCTTCTTCCTTGATTTCCCATTTTCTGTACATACTAATTTTGTCTACCAATGCTATCTCCTTTCCTTCCTCTATCTTTCTATCTTCTGCTTTCTGTTGCAGTTCTTACATTCCACCTTTTTTTATTAGTCCTCAACTTTACTGGTTCCGATCTCTATTTTGTCTATTCTGTTTTCATTTTTATTATTTTTAACTTTTTTCTTTCTGTCCTTTCTTTTCTCTTTCTCTCTCTTCTCATCATTCTGGCCTTTTAAATCATTCTATATATTTATCTTTATTCAGTTTCCCATTTCATTGTAGGAACTCCACTTTTTTATTCCTGTTACCCTACACTGCTTATATGAGTTAAATAGTCATTTTACTAAATTTTAAATGGCCCCTGTTCTAACTTTTATTATTTTACTATTATCCTTTTTTTTTTTCTTACCACTTTTGATTTCTCTGGCCCTAATCTTTTTCCCTCATGGGAATAAAGAAAACATCAAGGAAATAGAACAAGAAGAACAAAGTGTCAAAGAGAAAACACACACAAAACTACCAGCTAAGCAAAACTCTAGAGCAGAGAGAGAAGCTAAACAACTGAACAATCCCATCAAGCTAAATGATGACCAGAGGGCAACAAAAAATTACAAACTATACTAAGAAACAGGAAGACATAGACCAGTCCAAAGAGCAAACTAAAAACCAGGAAGAAATGCAGAACATCGAACAACTAATCAAAGTTGTCCAAACAAATATCATGGACCAACTTAATGAAGTGAAGGAAGAAATTAAAGATATTAAGAAGACACTGGGTGAACATACTGAAGAAATTGTAAACATACATAAAAAGATAATGGATATGATGGAGATGAATGGCACAGTCCAAGAAATTAAAAAGACACTGGAATCACATAATAGGAGATTTGAACAGACAGAAGCATGAATTAGTAATTTGGAAGACAGTACATCTGAAACCAAAGAGATAGTAGAAAAGATAGATAAAAAGATAGAAAAAATCCAGCAGGGCTTTAGGGATTTAACTGACAACACAAAACACACAAACATATGTGTTAAAGGCATCCCAGAAGAAGAAGACAAGAGAAAGGGAAAAGAAGGAGTGTTGAAGGAAATAATGGCTGAAAACTTCCCAACCCTATTGAGGGAGATGGACATACATGTTCAGGAAGGCAAAACACACCCCAAATAGTATATATTCTAACAGGCCTACTCCAAGACATGTACTTGTCCAATGCTCAAGACAAAGAGAAAATACTCAAGGCAGCAGGGAAAAAAGAACCATCACATACAAGGGAAGCTCAATAAGAGTAAGTATTGATTTCCCATATGAAACCATGAAGGCAAGAACACAGTGGTATGACATATTCAAGGCAATCAAAGAAAAAAACTTCCAGACACAAATTCTCTATCCAGCAAAGGTGGCGTTCAAACATGATGGAGAGTTCAAAATATTCACAGATAAACAGAAATTAACAGTGCATGCCAATAATAAACCTGCCCTCCAAGAAATACTAAAGGAAGTTCTACAGGTTGAAAAGAAAAAAAATAGGAGAGAGAGAGACAGAGTTGGAAAAGAGTGTAAGAACAACTAAAAAGGACAAAAAGAGAATTAAAGACAATAATTGACATACATAAACCCAAAGAAAATATGGCTGATGTAAGAAATTCTTTGAGCATAATAATACTGAGTGTTAATGGATTAAACTCACCAGTCAAGAGATACAGATTGGCGGAATGGATAAGGAAATATGACCTATCTCTATGTTGTCTACAAGAAACCCACCTTAGACCCAGGGATTCAAGGAGGCTGAAAATGAATGGCTGGAAAACAATTTTACAAACAAACAATAACCAAAAAAGGCAGGAGTAGCTATATTAATATCAGACAAAATAGACTTTAAATGCAAAACTATTGTAAGAGACAAAGATGGACACTATAAAGATTATATAAGGGGTAATCTTTCAAGAAGAAAGAATAATCATAAACAATTATGCACCTAATCAGGGCACCTCAAAATAAATGAGGCAAATACTAGGAAGACTAAGTGGAGAAATAAATGCCTCTACAATTATACTGGGCAACTTTAATTCACAATTATCACCATTAGACACAATATCTCTACAAAGAATCAATAAAGAATCAAAGACTCTGAATAATACATTAGAGGATCTGGACCTAATAGATATATACAGAATGCTACATGCAAATACAGCAAGATATACATTCTTCTCAAGTTCACATGGATCAAACTCCAACGTAGACCACATGCTACACCACAGAAAAAATGTCAATGAATTCAGAAAGATTGAATTTATACAAAGTAATTTCTCTGAGTACAATGGAAAGAAAATGGAAATCACTAAGGGCTAGAGAACTAGATTAGATACAAAGATATGAAGTTAAACAATACACTCTTATACAAACAGTGGGTAAAGGAGGAAATCAATCTCTGGGGCAATCCCCACTTGTATAGGACCTGGGTGTCACCAGAGCCCTCAGGGATCCCTCAGGGTGGGGTGATATCCCCGTTGGTGTTCTATGAGATCCTACTAAGGTATGCATAAGTATTGCCTCTGGGATGACCTCCCAACTCTCTTTGAAGTCTCTTAGCCATGTGAACTCATTTCTCTTTACCTTTTCCCCTTTTATTCAAGGTCTTTTTCTGATCGTGTTGCTAGTTGGCACTTGGTATTAATCCCTCGTTGCCAGGGAGGCTCATCCCCGGGAGTCACGTCACATGTTGGGGGGAAGGTAATGCATTCAAATGCTGAGTTTGGCTTAGAGAGAGGACACATTTCAGCAACAAGGAGGCTCTCAGGTGGTAACCCTTAGGCACCTCATAACAGTAGGCTAAGTTTCAATTAGAAGAGCAAATACTCATAAGGCTAGTCCTCAATAACAAGAACCCATGAGTGGGCCATCCTCTTTTGCCAGACACTGCCTCTGCACTCAGGGGACTGTTGCTGCTCCCTTGGGGAATGTAGCAGAGCTCTCCAGGCTAGGAATTCAGATTCCCTCATTAATTGAGTAATTGTCTACCCTCTGTGACCATGCCCCATCCCTTGATCATTTGAACAATTTTATATATCTTTCATGTATATTCAGATGGACTTACTCCCATGAATC